>CAUYRT010013389.1:0-50693 GCA_963574885.1 Lepilemur ruficaudatus
CTGGTATTATCCACTACAGCTTCATGAAACCTGGTCAATCGATTACAGCAGATGTCTACTGCAACCGATTGGATGAAATGATGGATGCTTGCAGTTAAGCAGCTGAGACTGGTCAAAAGAGATAGGCCAATTCTCCTGCAAGACAACACTCAACCACATGTCACACAAACAACGCTGCTCAAACTATGGAAGGTGGACTTGGAAACTCTCTATCATCCACCGTATTTACCAGACCTTGCACCAACTGACAACCACTTCTTCTGGGTTTTCAATCACTTCTTGCAAGGAAAAATATTCAATTCTCAACAAGCTGTGGAAAATGCCTTTCACGATTTCATTGCCACTCGCTCTCCAGGCTTCTTCGCTGCTGGCATAAGCAAGCTACCGTTAAGATGGCAAAACACTGTGGATAGTTTAGGTGCATACTTTGATTAACCGTACTGCTTCTTGTTTGAGATATAATAAACTACACTTTTGATTCAAAATTGGACATTTCACATTTAATGACCCAATACATGGCTTCTCACCCACAGCATTAGGCTGCCTGGGCTGTGCAGAATGAATCAAAGGCCCCAGGCCCTTCTTGCTACCTGTTGGGAATGGGGAAGCTGAGATCCCGAGACATCACAGGCCAACAACTGCCAACAGTAAGACAGTACAGATGTCAGTTGAGCTCTGGGGCCAGGACAGGGGAAGTGGGACTGAAGGAACTCTCTTCACTGTCTCCAGCACAGCCACAGAGCGATGGAAGGAGGCGCTGTGTGCCGATGGGCTACAGGGAAGCCCCGCAGAGGGTGTGGCTGAAGTGGAAGGGCTGGGACGGCAGAGGGAGACGAGACAGATGAGGGTGCGGAGAAGCAGAGGGAAGAGGGGGGAGATGAGCAAATCGCCCTGGGAGGGGAGGATAGCAGCCCTGAAGCGCAATCATGCAGGTGACGCCATGGAGCACCCACCTCCTCACCACCGCCCACTGCTGGTAGTCGGGGAGAGAGGAGCAGCGGCTACTGTTCAGTAGTGAAGGACGTAGCCTGAAGGTTCCCAAGACACTGAGTTTCTCTGATTGAAGAATTCCCTAGATCACTAAAAACGAATTTGCAAAACTTTACCTTTATCAGAAATTCCCAGATATTCACCTAATGGCAGGAATACCTGCTTAGTGGCCCACAGACTGGGAGGCACCCACCAAGACTGCAACGTAAGTGTCTGGTTTTCCCATGTCTTGACAAGTGGCAACAAGCATTTCTTCTGAGTGCAGGGACATCCCCAAAAAGGAAGACGAATGAACATTTTCTGTGTGCCAGAAAATGCATTTGGTTTTATCAAAAGGTAGTACAGTCAACAAACACTTAACTGACTAATCACAGACTGAAACTCCGTGTGGTGTGTGTGTGTGTGTGTAGGAGGGAGGAAAGGAAATAAGAAACAACTTGTCTCTCTGCTTCTGCCTTCGCCTGGGCCCTCCCCACTCCCAGCTTCAGTCTATCCTTCACTCCGCAGCCGCAGCACTGGGGCTAAGGTCATGTCCACCCTCCAGGGACTCCCATCTCACTCACAGTAAAAGCCAAAGTCCTTCGAGGCCCCCAGACCAGATCCCACGACCTGGCCTCATCTCCTCTGCCCCACCCCCCTGCAGCCTCAGCGGCCCCCTCCTGTCCTTAGAACACCCCAGCCACACGTTCCTGCCTCAGGGCCTTTGCACTTACTGTTCCAGTTCCTGGAACACGCCTCCTTAAGCTACCCACATGGCTTACTCCCTCCCCTGCTTCAAGCCTTCACTCTATTGTTCCCTTCTGCTGAGGTCTACCCTATTGAGAACTGCGACCTCCCCGCCCCGCCCCACCCTCTGTCAGCCTTGTCTCTGAGCGCCAATCATCCCTCACACCACAGACTTCGCACACGCATCTTGTCTCAGTCCGACCCGCCCGCTGGAGTGTGAGCTCCTGAGAGCAGGCATTTCTCTGTGTGCTGTGGCCCCTGCTGCATCCTGGCACCTAGGAGAAGGCCAACACTTCACAAGTCAATGGATGAAGGGATGAATGAATGGGTAAAGCAACGGATTTATTTGAGCACCGCTGTTAATAGATAAGGAGGTAAAGGCATTTATGACAGCATCTGTATAAAACCCACAGGGAATCGTCACGTGTGTGGGGCATAAATCTACACTGAGGGTGCGAACTGCCTGCTCTACCTTCCCTAGCCAACGAACGTGTTTCATCTTCAAGGAACTTATTATGTGGGAAACGTAGAATACGTAATAAAATTAAATAGAATAAGATGAGTCTCCTAAATATTAATTTTTGATCTTCACCAGCACCAGCCTCATAGCATGAGGCAGGCCCTTAGCAACCTGTGAAAACACTGAGCCCCTGGTAAGTCAAAATCAAGGTTAATGTCACTCCTGTTTCTCATTATACACCCAAATATGCAAATCAGTACAAACATAAACCTCCCACATGGGAATCCTCAGCAATCTTCTAGCTGCTTCCAATAGGCAGAGCTGTCTAACCTGACCTCTAGGCTCCTGGAACTGCAGGAGTCTGGGCCTGGCCTGAAGCACCCTTGTTGGGACCTGCCACGTGGCTTTAACCCAAACAGTGCCGCACTGCACTGGGACAGCTCCCTGGCTTGCTCTGGGGAAAGGCTGAGGAGATCAGGAGAACAAGAGTCACTGGGGTAGAAAAGATGCCTGTGAGGAAATACCCAATGCCATTCCTCCATCCCTGTCCCCGGAGGCACACTCGAGTCAGATCTGTCTTCCTGGCTTAAGAGAGTCAGGCCTCCACGGTCCTAGCTGAGCCCTCGTAGAGGCCCCAAACCCCTGGTCAGCCCCACCAGGCCTCACCTAGCCTCCACCTGCTGCTGCCCCCTCCTAGTCCTGGGCTGCCAGCCCTGGGGACTCCCAGAACCTTCTCAGATTCTGATTTCTCACACACAGATCAGATGGGTTGATGAGAAACAGCCCCTGACTCAAGAAGACCCCAGGACCGCCCGCCTTGCATCCCTCTTCACCGGCTTGTGGCAAGGACAGGGTGGATATCACTGTGGGTTATGTGTGTGTTTCCTCATCTGTGACTCGAGGCAGCGGGACTCACTGAGGTGTGTGCTGAGCGTTCTGGAGCCACTGAACACTCCTGGAGTGGGCTCTCGCAGGGGGGTCCAGCAGGGAAACAGGTAAGGGTGGATGGAGATGCTCAGCTTGGAGTGGAGCTGGGGGCTTGGAAGCCTCACCCCTCACTCCTCACCCCTCCTGGCCCCGCTAAGGAGCCCTGAAGTCCTCTATGGCACAGCTGGAAACTCCAGAGTGCAAGATTCCACATCCTGTCATTAGTGACAACTCCTCCTTCAGAGGAGAGACCACCTCTGACATCCCTCTCCCCTTCTCAACAGCAGGAAAAGCCAAACAAACCAGTTGTGCATTCGGATTTTTCTGATTGAAAAATGGTGCAATGTTGCACTCTCACAGAAGGGAACCCGAGGGAGGAATAATACTCATTATCGGTGAGGTTATTTACAGAGGAATGTGTTTGTCTCTCCCCCACACATACAACCCATCCCTGTCTGAATTCTGGAAAAAGCCTAAAACTAGGTGGCCTGCGATCAACCTGGTGACAGGCGAGTCCCTGGCCTCCTGCACAAATGACGAATCTCCCTTTGGTAAACTGCTTGACGCTGACTGATCCCTGCGAGGAAGCTGCGATGACACAGCACCAGCTGGCCGAATACCGGACCCGTATGCGTGTGTGTGCAGACCCCCATGGAGGCCTGACACAGTGCTGAACACGTGCACGGGGGTCTGGAACTGCTGTCTCACCTGCACACAGAGGGCAGCACGCTGCAGGTAAACCTGCAGCCCAGAGACACAACACAGAAGTGGAACCCAAGAGTGGGGTTTTTTCCCTAAATAGTGCAATTGCACCCAAACACTAAATAAGGAAGAGCGACGGTGACTTCTCAGTTCCCAGCTCCCGGCGTTAATCAGCATCATTGGATGCAGCCCATCACTCTCGCGCTGTGAAAGGCCTCTCCACCTGGCTGTAGGGAACACACGCTCCCATTCCGTCTACCGTAGGGGTCAGTGCTCACTGGGCAATCTCATTAGTCTCGAGGCCTTAAATCACCAGCTATACCCCCTGGAACTCCAGCCTGTAAATGCAACGGGCCACCGGAGCATCCCGGTTCGATGTCTACACCAAACACAACCGCGGTGAGCTCCCAGGCTCTCCCTCCAAACGAGCCCCCTCCCCAGCCCTCCGTCTGCCCATCTCGGTTCATGGCTAGTCCATCCTTCCAGCCGTCAGGTCAAAACCCTGGGGACCCCTTTCTCTCACAACCCACACCCCATCCAGAGGCAAATCCTCTTGGCTCTCTACCTCAGAACACACCCAGACCCTCCCTACACTTCACTCCCTCCACCATTTCCACCCGGTCCTCCTGCCTAGATCATTCTCGTAGCCTCCTCACTGGACTCCTTGCTTCCAAGGGATCTATTTTCTCCTTGCTTCCCTTAGGATCTATTTTCTGTTTTCAACAAGCAGCTGGAGCAATTTTGTTGGCCTGCAAGTGAGGCCAAGTGTTGGCTACTCTTCGGCTCAAAATCCTCAGTGGTCTCTCAGTTCCCTCAGTGTAAGTGCCAGTAGCCCTACAACAGCCCACAAGGACTGTGTGATCTGGCCACAGTCACCGCTCAGGCCTCACCCCCACCCTGTCCCAGCCACGTGTGCTTCCGTCTCCCCCACCACACCAAGGACGTCCTGCCTCTGGGCCTCTGCTGTGCTTGTTCTGCCTGCACACTCTTCTCCCTGAGTCCACAAGACTCGCCCCTGCCACCTGTTTTGGGTCTTTGCTCAAATGCCACTTTCTCAGGGAGCCCTTTCCCTCTGAAAGCTCAAGCATCCTCTCCCCAGAACCCCCAGGCCCCTTGCCTGCTCTGTTCTTCTCTATAGCATGTATCCTCCTCCAACATACTACAGAATTGATTTTATTTACTCATCTATGTCATTTCCCCAGCAGACAGAAGTAGAATAGGACTTCATAAGGACAGATCTTTGTTTTGTTTACTCAAGTATACACAGCCCCTAAGACAATGTCCAGCATCTCATAGGTGCTAAAAATGTGCTAAGTGCATGAAAGTTCTTCTCATCTCATGCAGTTTGGAAGGGCTTCCAAAGAGCCATGTACTCCCTAAAACTGAAGGCCAAATTTTGCGTTAGATTTTCTCCACCCTAGAAAGAGTCATAGCCTTAAAATCTCAGAGATTTGTGACTCAAAAAAGTTGAAGAACCAGTAACACAGACGCTTGAATTTAACAAGGATTATTATAGGTTTCTCCAAACAATGAATAAACTTCATTCACAGCTATTTGCTAAAATAGGAACGTGTAATCCGCCAGTGGTGTGATTCTATTGCGCTCCTGCTTTAGAATTTCTAGCACAAAGTCAAAAGCGTTGCCTTGGGAATTTTTATGGGCAGATTTTGAACAGGCAACACTATCGCTCTCACTGTCTGTGAGCCAGACACTGGTGACAATGAACAAAAATGTGTTTTCACACATTTGGAGCTAATTCTAATATTCACGCCAAGCTGAAAGGAAAATGTATCTGTAAAGTGCGTGCCTTACAGATACACGTGCGTGTCACAGCACGTGACAACCCTGGTGGGCGGCCATCAGGCTAACGGCTGCATCCATCCCGTCCCCCGCCTCGGCCCCACTGGGAAAGGACCAGACCTGGTCCTCAGATAGCAAACTCTGCCCCTCCTTCCCCTTGGAACCCCCAGTTCCAATTCCAGAACAAGTTAAAAGCAAAAAATTCCACACGCAAAATCATCAGCCATCCACCGGGCGCTGAGGTTCCTGTGAAACAGCCAAGCTCCCTCCCACACGCGTTAGGGCTTACCTTCCCCGATCATAGAGACGCCCACGGACATGCCCATGAACTTGCTCTTGGTCCACACGTGAGCGCTGACGCACAGTCTCCTCTCCTTGCACTCACAGTAGAAGCAGGAGATGGGAGGGTGGTGGGACACCTGCTCCGCCACAAACCGCAGCTTGTAGCCTTTGGAGGAGTCATCGGCTCCTGAGCATTCGTGGAAACCGGCAGGTGAGGGGGCAGCAGTCCTCTTAGGCCGGACCCTGTCCTTGGGAACTTCCCAGGAGCAGTGGAACGTCTCGCCGATGATGGGGTTATAGGGCTTCTTGGCCAGAGCCCCCTTGCGGCCCTCGTGGAAGGCTGTGAGATAATATTCCACGAAGCAAATGACTCTCTCCTCCGGCGTGGCCCCAGCGGTGACAGCCAGCAGCAGGTCTGGGTGTGCCATGAAATCCGCATACATCTCTAGCAAGGACCGCTTCTCCAGAATAAACGTGGGGAGTACCACCTGCACGCGGAAGGACACAAAGTCAGACGCGAATCCCTGTGATTAGCGGGAAAGCCGAAAGGAAAAGGTAAAGGCTGAGGCCACTGTTCTAGCAAATCCCTAACAGCTCAAGCCAGAGAACAGTTTCACTTGATTTGTGCACAAATGACAAATCAGGGGTAATAACATCAAAGAAATGCGAAATGGCCGTGGGATCAACTTCAGCCCAGCTCTGTGGACAAGAGTGTTCAGAGTGATTATCTTCTTTGCTTAGCTGGGCTAGAACAGGGTGATCTCTGTCTCTGTGTCCACTGCCATGACTCTCCTTACATCCCTCTTCTACTCTCCATTATTTAGAGATGTGAAGAAAGCAGCTTGGAAGGGCTTTTCCGTATTCTTCCTGCCATCTGGCACCGCTGCAGGGGGACACTCAGTGTCCTCACAAACATGGACCCTGAGGTGGGTTGGTGCCACCACAAGAGTGTCTATGGGGAGATCTGTTAGAAAAATGATCCAAGTAGAACAGGACTTTGGAAAAAGCCCAGCCCAGGGGTCCAGGAAGTAGGCCAACCAGCAGGCAATGTCCACAGAGCTGCCCTGGGGCAAGGCCTTGGCCTCCATCTGTGGAGGTTAGTCCCCAAGGCTGGGCCAAAAGAAACCATTGGAAGTTACAAAGTAGGCTATTGCTTAACATACAGAATCTTCTGGTAAAGGACTGCCATAGGGGCTACCCCAGGTTTGTCACTGACCCCATGACTAAAGATAAGTAGCAACCTGGGGAACTCTGTCAGGGTGGGATGGAGACTCCTCACTGATCCAAAGTAGACCCAGGTGGTCACTGCAGGGCTCTACACCCCCAAATGCCGTTCACCCAATGATTAGGTTGCTTAAAGCAAATGAAGGACATTCTGAATCGTGGAAGCGGGTAACTCACGACTATCACTGTTATGTAAAGGAAAGAAAATCCAATTCTCACTGCTCTACAGTGAGCTTAAAATAACTTATTTTTTGGTTATTAATATTCTGCCCACTTAGCCGCAAGACATGGCTAGCTTTAACCTGGAGCATCTCATATCATTCCCCCCATGTGGACTCACCTGATTTTGAGGCTGGCACGCTGACCACATCTGCCAATTCCCCTTTGGCACCCTAATATGAGGGCAGGGGAACCCCACCAGGTTCAAGTGAGTTGCCCAATGTCATGTGGCTGGTCTATGCTCTCTCCTTATGTGACCAATTCCGCCCTTCCTTCACATGGTCCCTAACTCCCATGAAAACATTTGGGAGGGTGTAGGATCACCGACTACAGATACTACACAGGCTTGCAGACCTGTAATCCGGACTCCACTTCAGTTGTCAAGCCCCTTCCCTGCAAACGATGTGGATACGATGGGAGGGAGAAGAGCTGTCGCCATGGTCTGAGTCTGTCTCCTCCAAAGCTCATGTTGCAGTTTGACCGCCAATGTGGTGATGTTGGGAGGTGGGGCCCGGTGGAGGCATTTGGGTCATGAGGGCAGATCCCTTATGAATAGATGAACGCCCTCCATCAGGAATGAGGGAATCCTTGTGCTCTCAGGGCTGGATCAGTTACCGAGAGAGCAGCTGCTATAAAAGCGAGTCTGGATTCCTAGACTCTCTCGCTCCCTCTCTCGCCCTGTGATCTCCGCACGTGCCCGCTCGATTTTCCACTTCTCCACTCAGCACAGGGCCCTCACCAGGAGCCAGCCATATGTGGCATTACGCTCTTGAACTTCCCAGCATGCAGAATGGTGAGCTAAATAAATATCCTTTCTTTATAAACTACCTAGTCTCAGGTATTCTGTTATAGCAACACTAAACGGACTAATCTAGATGTCTAGAGAGAAAGAGAGGTAGACACGAGAACACCAAAGTACAGACATGCCAGAGGAAACTAGAAAAAGCCCAGTCCACTAGAGTGGTAAAGTTTGGTAGATACCTTTTAACGCTTTTCTTTCATTTAAAAACTATGTCAGAGGAAAAGGTACCTGTGCTAAGTAAAAAAGAAGCCAGATGCAAAATTGAATATGTAATAAAATCCAAGCACCATAAAAAGACTCAAAATGTTAACATGTCTCTCTGGGTGACAGAATTGAGTAATTTTAAAAAGTTCTTTCTAAATATTTTTCTACTTTGCTTGTATAATACACAGGAAGAAAAGATATTATTTAAAATACAACTGCAAATCAATAGAGATTTCCTAATTTTCTTTCAGCCACACCTTGACAAAATTGAGAATTTAACTGCTCGAGGATCTCATCTGGCCAAGAAAAAGCATATTCTGCTTTGGAATGCCCTTGAGATGCCACCTCTGTTACTTCCTGTACCTGAGTCCCTAGCACCTGGCATGAAACTAGACAAACAGATGAATTATGCATTAGAAGTGACACCTTTATTTCTTTTGACACATTGTATGTGATTTCCCCCGGTTTTTGAGTGCAGGTTGTCTTTCACCATGCCTTTAATTCTTCAGACTACTTCAGGCCAAGTTTTCAGTTGCTGCTTCTCTCAAGGAACATCAAAACATTCAGATACATATCAAGGAACTTCTGGGCTGGGAGCATGTTGAAGGCAGCTTAGATAGGACCTAGCGTATTTCAGGGTTGTTTTCTGGGATAAGAAACCACACAGCCTGATGCATCAGAAATGCTCACTAAACGTCTAAGGAGTGAGTGGACTCAAACCTGGTCTGCCCCACCCAGCATCAGATCTCCTGTGATACTTTGGGGGCCAAAGAATGGAACTGGGAGACCTCCAGGGTGGGGGACCCCAGAAGCCAGACGGAATGCCATTGCCCAGTCTGGAGGTATCTCCATCTTCTCTTTAACAAAGGAGAAAGAAAAGGCTCTGCTCAGCATCATCTGTGTGTTATTACTGCCAAATCATTTCATCTAACTCTATGTATGAGGGGAAAAAAATCAAACAAACCCCAAAACTGAGAAACATTCTGGGAAAAAACAAACAAAAACAAAAATCCGACCTGGACTCTTCAGTATCACTGCCATGAAAGAAAAAAAAGGGGGGAGAATTTTTTAGACTCAAGGAGACTAAAGTGATATGGTAATAACCAAGTGTAACAATCTGGATTGGATCCTGGAGTTTTAAAAAAGATAGCTATAAAAGCACATTACTGGGACAATTTGGAAAAATTTCACCATGGGCTGTATATGAAATAGAATTGCCTCAATGTTAAATTTCCCAAGTGTGATAAACATATTGTGTAGGAGAATGTCCTCGTTCTTAGGACACCCTCATTGAAGGGGTAGGGGAGAACTGTCATGATGTCTGCAATGTACTCTAAGATGGTTCGTCAAAATATAAGCATACACACATATATATGCATGTGTATGTGTGGGGCTGCAGGGAGGGGGAGAGATTGAGAGCTAGACAGAGGAATGGAAGGAGGCAGGGGAGGAGGGGAGAGCTTGGCAGACAGGGAAGAAGGGAGAAGAAATGCAAAGTGCAAAATGTTAATAATTGGCCAATAAAGGTGAAAAATACATGGGAGTCCATTGTACTATTTTGCAACTTTACTGAACTGGAAGATTCCCAAAATGAAAAGAATGGAAAGAAAAAAGGCTCTACTGGGAATGCGATACCTGAGAACGTATCAATTTTCAAAGACAACCCTCCTGAAACTGCAGACTCAGGGAATGTGGGCTCCCAGCCAACATCAAGTCCAACCAAGAGGTATGTATTCTGCACTTGAAAATGTTGCTGTGGCTTTGTCAGAGCTGGGGGAAAAGGTAGAATACCTGGAGAGATGGAGCACAATGGGCTGGGGGTGGAATCACTATTTCCTATCTCATCCCCTGTTGCTATGTTTCATTGGTGCTTGTGCAGAAAAATATTAATAGATTGACTTCAAAACCAGGCCTGCACACTCTGGACAAGATGTCGTACTTTTCATTAAAACAGATTTCCTAGTCTGGTCTGATTTCTTTCTCTCATACAATCTCCTGGGCCCTCTCCCTCCCTTTTTTGGTATGTTTGCAAATAAGTCACTTAATCATCCGTTTCTTGGGCGGTGGACACTGGGGATACAGAGCCAAGAAGTGGTGAGCGCTAATTGGGCTGTCTGCCTCTGACAGGGTGAGTGATGGCCCAGCTGTGCGACGGATGGCATCCAAATGGCCTGGAATCGTGGCTGCAGATTTACCGAGCCATCAATAAGGGATGTGTCTTTGCTCCCATTAACATAATTAAGACAATGAACTACTCTGGGGGAAGGAAAAAAAGAGAGGATCTGCACTAGGGACTCAGAGAACAATTAATTACATTTAAAGTTGCATCAATCTGGAAGTAAATAACTAATCTTCAGGTTGGGTTCTCAGGCTCTCAGAAATTTAGAATAAACGATCACCTGTGAAGGAAGGCAAAGGACATTCAGAAAGAGTGAAAGAGCCCTCCCCCAACAGGAGGCACAGCAGCCCTCTGCAAAGGCAGGCCACGAGCGGGTTCAATTTTCTTCAAAGAAACATCAGTTACCAACCTTGGGAGCCATCTCCAAGACACTCTTTCCTTCAACTGGCAAACACCCCAGTGCAAAGAGAGGCCTAGATTACCACCACGGTTAACTTAGGTAATACTTTAAGAAAACCAAGGAAAGTACACAAAAAATCCAACTTTGCAAAGTAAAGCATAGACAACCCATTCTACCAAAGATTTCTTTACCTAGCCAACTTTGCCAACCTCTCCCCTGGGTTTCCTTAACATGCCAGCTCCTTCACGCCCATCTCATGGCACTTGAAACATCAGAAAAGGCATCCATTAAAATTCTTATTGGATGGAAAGAGTCTGAAATAAAATTTTACTTTTTCCATGAAGATATTTACCACACAGAGATACATCTGTTGAAATTAATCTCTGTGTTCCTGTATAGTCCCAGACCTCAGATCGCAGAAGGGAGTCAGTTGTGGGCTGAGGTTCACCACTTAGCAGCTACCCGCCATATGTATTTGGCAAGTTCATCTCTCCAAGACTCAATTCCTCAGCTGTAAAATGGGGAAAATAAAAAATACCAGCCTCCTAGGTTTTTTGTGAGTATTAAATGACACTGCTCAACTAACCCAGTGTCTACCTCACACACAGGAAATGCTCACTCTATGTTGGCTGTTGTTATAATCAGGGATCAGTAACCTTGTCTGGAGACCAGGGAAGATAAGGACAACAGAGATGAGACACAAAATTGTCACATAACATTTCAGTGACAAGGTCAGAAGCTAAAATGACCTTCTAATGACCAGAGCAATCCCTGGACCACCTTTGATGTGTCTGTAAATGACCAAGTAAGATAACTGCTCAGAGGAAAAGGAGAAATAAATATATAAAAAAAGAAAATCATCATTGGAATGTATGAAATGTTTCGAACTTAAACTGTTTATAGAATTCAAACCAGAGCACAGCACTGTGGATTTCATATACATTATCTTATGCAATCTTATTAGAAACCCATAAGCAGGTGTGATTATTTCATTTTACACATGAAAAAAACTAGGGTTCAGAGAGATTTTGTAATTTACAACCACTAAATACATACAGAGCTGGAATATGACCCAACTCTGCATGGTCAACGCCCACATTGGATCACTCAGGGACATTGAGAGGCCTGAAGACTCGACTTTAGCTGCTTCTGGAAGAATGGGATTGCTGAGCTCCTGCCGACAGAAAGGAGTGACCCCTGTGACCTGTGATCCTGTGACCCCATGGGGGTCACACAATGATGTCCCCTCACGACACATTCTGCAAGCTGATGGAAGCCAGGCTACCACTCTGTTTTCTATTAAAAGGCAAACATTCGGGAGAGATAACACACTTTGCTTGACAGTATATTAAGAACAAGATTTGAGGCCAGGTATGGGGCTCACGCCTGTAATCCTAGCACTTTGGGATGCCAAGGCGGGAGGATCACTTGAGCTCAGGAGTTTCAGATCAGCCTGAGCAAGAGCAAGGCCCCATATCTACAAAAAATAGAAAAAATTAGCCAGGCATGGTGGCACATGCCTGTAGTTCCAGCTAATCAGGAAGTTGAGGCGGGAGGATCGCTTGAGCCCAGGAGTTTGAGGTTGCTGTGAGCTACATTGACACCACTGCACTCCAGCCTGGGCAACAGAGCAAGACTCTGTCTCAAAACAAACAAACAAACAAAAACAAGATTTGGGGAGAAGAGGACCAGAAGGGATCAGAAAAAGAAAAAGCAATACACAGGAGACGGAGACCCTGAATGTCCACACCTCTGCCTCGTGCAGTTCATTTCCAGGGTTACACTTGGGCCTTCTGATGCTTTTCATAAAAATGCACCCCTTATAAGGAGGAGCTTGAGCACAACAACAGTAACCTTAGCATATTGTGACTGAGGATGGAAATCAGGCCTAATGAAATGCAATCAAAGGAAAAAAGCTGTATGCCCAAGATGTTCACTATATCATTGTCTATAGTATCAAGAAGTCGAAGAGAGATAACATGACCAACCACACTGCTATTTGTTGAGGAAGTAAATGACAATGCGAAGATGTGGTGGAATATTATATATCCATTAAAGTATACACAGGTAATGATGTTCTTTTCCTTAAACCCGTGGTGAGTATATGGCGTTTGCTGTAGTATGATTCTATACACCAGGAGTCAACAAACTACAACCCATTGGCCAAATCTCCACTTGCATTTACAACTAATTTTATTGGAATAAGCTATACCCATTCATTTCCACACTGTCTACATCTACTTTAGAGGTCCAACGGCAGAGCTGGCGAATTGCAACAGATATCATATGGCCCCCAAAGCCAAAAACACTTACTATCTGGCCTGTTAGAAAAAAGGGTTGCTGGCTCCTGCCCTGTATGATTCATACATTTTATATTCTTTTATATCTACTCAGTGTTTAATTTTAAAACAATTTAAACAATTTTCACTTTTAAAAAAGTGTCAGGCCAGGCATGTAGCTCACCCCTATAATCCCAGCACTTTGGGAGACAGAGGCAGGAGGATTACTTGAGGCCAAGAGTTTGAGGTTGCAGTGAGCTATGATTGTGCCACTACACTCCAGCCTGGGTGACAAAGCAAGACTCTGAGTGACAGAGCAAGACTCTGTCTCAAAAAAAAAAAGGAAAAAAAAGAGCTTCTCTGAACATTCCTATGCCTTCGGACACACGTTGCCAGTGCTTTCTATTTAATTAAAATGCAATCCATTTATGATGTCATCACCAGGGGTTAGGGTATCATTTTCACCCTGTACACACTAGGTATAATGTATAGCTACTATTTTGTTGCTAATTTAGAAGGTATACAATGGAGTGTCAAAGTCATTTTCTTTTGGCATTTCTTTGATTTGTAACAATTTAAATAATTCCCTAAGAATCCCAGAAACTTGATTATCTCAGCAACCTTTTCTGCCAAAGAATGATTCTTGTCTAACATATTCTCGATTGATGAGATCGGGATTGGTTATCTTTAGGTTAGGGACCTCATTACAGTCCAATCCACTAGTTTTAACCACAATCTGAGTCCCCAAACTCCCACCTACTCTCTGGAGCCAGCTGTGTCCTCTGAAAGAGCTCAAAATCTGCTATTCTAGAAGATCTCTCTGAATCCATAACACTGGAGTTCAGGCTAAATCCCCTGAGGATTCCACATAGGTCACCAACAGGCACACCCCTAGACCTTGTCATTACCTGTAACCACCACCCTCCATAATCTCAATTTCAAGCATCCCTCTCTTGGCCCATTGCCCCTGTATGTCCCACTCACTCCATCCGGTGCCAGCCCCACCAAAACCAATAGCCCCTCCGTCCTCTCTTTTCTCTTGTCTAGGCTATGTCCAGTCTGTGGAGATACAGCAGGTCATCCAGTGGAGATAATACCAGTAACTCAGGGTTATGGGACCACAGCTGAGGAACGGGCAGACAAGGGCTTCCGGAGGCAAGACCAGGTATGTGCTCTGTGGGGCCCAGTAGAAAATGCAAACGCAAGTCTCCTCTTTAAAAATTATTACAAATTTCAAGATAGCAACAGCAGAGCATTAAACCAAGCTTGGTGCCCCTCTGAGCATGTAGTGCTGTGCGACCCCATGGGTCAAATGCCCGTGAGCCTGGGGACCCCAGTTACCTAAGGCACAGGCAACACTGCATGCCCAGTGGGGCTGGTAACGATGTGTGAGTATGTCAACGCCAGGCATGTCCTCAAAGACGGGAGGTATACCTGTTTTATGGAGAGAGACCAGAGCTTCATTCTTGAGTTAAAGAATGTTCTAGCTCCAGGATGCCTGCTCATCAGACACTCCATTCCAACTAAGCTCTCCCATTGCCCATAGAGTACGAACTTAATTAAATGACACAGGCAAGACTCAAGAGGAGAAAAGCAGACAGTGAGAGACAGAAAACCACGTCGACCTTTTTACAACATAGGGCAACAAAAGGAAAGAAACCTCATGGGATAATAAAAGGTCTCCTCTTCCTCTCATGTGTATTTTAGCTTGTTAAACCTTCCCTTGGTTTTTGAATAATAACCTCTTCCCAGTAAAGCATGTTAATAAACGACAGACTGGAGAATTTGTGTTCAGGTACCGAACTGAGCATTGGATAAATGCAGTATTTGCTCTGTTATACACAGGCCATGGCTCTGGACATGCAATCAAGTCCTAATAAAATAATAATAAATTCAAAATGCACAGTTCTAACGATTGCTTTATTTTAAAACAAGAATGCCACAGTGTGAAGTCTGTCGGGCACTCGACTTGCCATACTACCGTCCCCTAGGCATGTCACTGTTTCTCCCTGTCTGGCCCAGGCCATGTCAATTTCTCTTCCAGCCTCTCTCCTCTACCATCGACGATTCTAGGTCCAAGTTCTACAAACATTCTTTTAAAAGTACGACCCACAACGAGAATATGTTTTACACTGTGACCCACTACACATGCATCCACAGAACGAAAATAAAAGTTTCATGTGCAGTGTACCCTGACATTTTTCTACTGTATTTTATTTCACTTCCTAGCAATGATAGTCTGACCCCACTAAATGGGTTTTACGATCCACTAACGGGTCGTGACCCGGATTGGATTGTACTCGCACACATTATTACTCACACTTCTTCAGACTTTACCTCAAGCTCCATCTGAGTGTCTACCAACCCCCAAGAATAAAAACCAGGCAGCTTTAAATGCCTCCTCCAGCAGAATAGTGACGAGAATTGTACGGCTGGAGGATTGATGTTCAGGGCAGGCGGTGGCATGGAGAGTGGGTCTTCAGAGCCTGGCGTGCAGGCAGGGGGCAGCCAAGCCGAGGGAGAGGGTGGCAAAGGCAGGGAACTTTCTACCTAGGTCTGGCGTCCTCAGGGTGGGCCCACCGTTTTGTTTAAAGTGGTGCAGTCTCCCAGGATATCAGACACACTCACATTCAAACCGAGAAAAACATTTCAAAGAAAAGGTTTTCTGTCATCTGTGAGGCTCCCGTCTCCTCCTTTCTCTCCTGTCTCCAAAAAATGGTCAGGTACCATGTTCCGTCATCTTCCTCCTCAAAGACTCTCTCTCACTCTGGCCCTTCCCTCTCTGTTCTCTGGCCTCCTGCCCAGTCCAAGGGGACCTCACGGCATCCAGACCCTTCGCTGCAGCCAAACAAGCCAGCCACCCTTAGGGTGTGTCCCCAGGCTGTGCCTTCCGTGGCTCTATCTCAAGTGCACCTGCATTTTCCCGGCTGGCCTTCAGAACCGAGCAGGTCCCCACCCCAGCACGCCTTCCTCATGGAGCACGTCTGTCCCTGCCCGCCAGCTGCTGCTCTACCGCATCGCGTGCTCACGCCACACAGGTGGCATTCTCTCAGGATAAGATGGTGACACACTTGCCAGGAGCCCAGCCCTGGGCTCGGTCCTCTGCATGCCACCCCTGACCCTCACATCACCCTGCCTGGGGGGACATCTCTGGAGCCACCGGCTGGAAGTGGAACCCAGGGACACCAAACTGCAAAGGCCAGGCTCTTTCCACCAGCCCGCTGTGCCCTCACGACACCATGCAACCCCTCAGCTACATACAAAATTGCTTTTCTTGCTTGCCTCCAGGACACAGCTGCTGACTTAAGGTGAGGGAGGACGTATGTGGGACCTCCCTGCATGACATTAGGGGTTAGGACAAGGGCCATCAGGAAGAGTCCTGCCTGCACTCAACACCAGGAACAGTGAGCTGACTTCTCCCCACCAGCGGGTTCGCTCCTTTACATGTGGGCAATGGGGTCAGGATCCTCCACGAGGCTGCCCTCGGGGCCCAGCTGTTAAAGCTGGGACAGCAACAGCAGGTCATGGGCATGCACGGGGGCCTCTGTCCTGGCTCCCCCATCTTCCTCCCTCCTGTGTTCCCCCATGGCTGTTGTGCCATTACTTTCTCTCTAATCTTCTCTAGAACACGGCAGGAAACAAAGAAATACCATCTTGAATTTTCCTTATCATCTCCCATGCTTTTTCTAAGGTTTTCCCTGCCCTTGCAGAGTACCAGCTCCTCCAGAGAATTAAATGCAAGGCCATCCAGCTCTGAGGATGACCGTTTATGTACAAATATGCTTTAAATCACACCTGGAACAGCCACGCTTGAAAGCAATTCTGGCCTTTCCCCAACTGTACGTCCCCAACCCCACCACAATGAGAGGAACGTGCACAGGGGAGGCTTGAGGACAGAGACAGGACCCAAACCACGGGCCACAAATCCCGGGGGACGTGCCGACCTACCTTGGTTAAATCCATTCCAAGTTTGAGTTGTGAGATGAGGTGAAGAATTATACTGCGCTGATCCTCCATGACGCCCAATTCTGTCTCTTCCTTGTCTTCATTGTCACTTTTTTCATCTTCAGACAGAACCAATTCAGGGGCTGAGTTTGGCTAAAATGAAATCATCGATAAAAATCACCAGCTGGCCCCGCAGAAGTTAGAACCACGGCATATGAACCCAAATGCTTAACGACAAAAGGGACGCCATCCCGCCCCAGGAAGGCTTTCTCTGCAGGCAGGTCCCACCGCCTTGGGCAGAGGAGCCTGTCTAGGGCGCAGGGCTTGCGCTCCGGCCACTGCACAGCCCTCCGCTCTCCACATCCCCACCCTCCCCATTCATGACCCCCCTGGCCTAAGGGCTTTCCTGACAAAAAAACTTCCTGCTCTTTAAGAAACTAACCATAGTGCATGGGTATGAGCCCCCTTAATTTTGCCTATTACAAAACAACTCCTATTAACTTGCACAACTCAGGACACTTTATATCTAATGTAAATTTTTCTATTTGTAAATAAAAGTTGGATTATCCTGGGACTGACTAAAATTACCTTATTTATGAAATAAATATAAATATTCTAAAATGTGCTCTGAGACTATTTCTAGTCAAATCGCTTAGGGTCACTACAGCTGGTGTAAGAAAAGTCTCGGAATTGGCATCAATTCAGGGAGGGAGACTAAAATGAGAACTGAACGCGAAACACCTGAAACCTTATAATACTGGGATCCCTGCTGCCCAACACATCCTGCTTTCCTCAGCGCAAGTTTATTAATTCAATCACTCGATTCCAATTTTTCAAACTGCACAGAAAACAGGCAAGTTAATCAGCTGTGCAAGGGGCACAACTGAGCATAAAATTTTCCAATACCCAAGTGTCAAGAACTCCAGCTACGATGTAAAGCTGTCCTGGAAACTCTGCTGAGAGAAGTAACCCCGTTCGGCCACTCCACGCCTGCCAGGGACCATGTGTTCTCATGGTCCCTGTTTATATGCAAGCAGAGCACCCTGTACAGAACCTTTACAGTTCTTCTCAATTGTTCTGAATACAGTTGAGAACATACAGTTGTTCTCAATTGCCAATGGCAGGTCAGAATAATGATCTTAACACAGAGAAATGCAGGAGCTCAAAGGTTTTAAACACGACTTGCCCAAATGTCCATGCAAAAACAAATGATTTATTAACCTCATTAGACAGAATCATCTTACATCTAAAGGCACTTCTAATATTATTTTAGTGGTTAAGGTGTTTGTAGTTGCCCAGCCTAACATACACATGCTGGCCATTCCTAACCAACACTCCAAAGAGAGGAAATAAAGGTGCTTCTTCCCTCCTGGGGAAGACATTTTTAAAATTTCAATATAAATAGACATTTTCCATGTATATACTCCCAAACTATTCTCAATCACTTCTAAATAACCCCAATTCTGGAGATGGCTTGGAAGGCCTCAGTGGAACCCACAGGGCTTTCCTGCAGCCAAGAGCTGAGTTTTCTTCCAGTGCCTGGTTTTCCAGCCTGCTCATAACAGGTACTACCTGACCCTGCGCTAGAATATACCAAAATAACTGAGGTCTCCTTACCCATCCTGTCCCTGAGAAGACTAAGCAGAGGGAGGTCTGGGAGCACGGGCTGCCCCGATTCTGCACTGGGGAGTCAGGGAGGAGGAGGCAGGAGCCAGCTCTCACAGCCCCCCACCCCAGAGGCCTGTCCTCCGGCTCTGCCACACGGCACCCCATCTGCTGGGCTACATTGGCCACTATACAGAGCTCTACAGTGCTGCCAAGGCCACTGCAGCTATGAGCCTGAATGGCTAACGCTGGGATTAGCAGGGCTTCTACCCGCCTGCCCTCCCAGCTCTCCTCCCTTTTCTCTTTTCTGAATGTCGGGTCAGTTTTAAAGTGGGTAGCTGTCTCCGTTTGCTGGGAGCTTGCATTTCCAATCCCATGCCACTGAAGTCAGAGCACTCAGACACAAGTTGCTCCCAATGGCAAAGGGGCGGCAGCTGCTACTCGTTTGGCGGCAACCTGGCGGGCAGTGACCTGCATTAGCAGAATTCCCCTCCGCCCAAGGGCCAGCCGGGGGAGGCAAGGGCAGTGGCTGGGCATTTGCTTTGGGAGGAAAATGGACAATCAAGAACAAGGGAAACCAAACCACCATTGTGCACCCAAGGGAGTGGGCGGGCTGCAAAGTCCTTAAAGTCCTTAAACATCTCCACAAGAGAGGGAGCTACATTGTGAGCATAATTACTCCTGCTTGAAATTAGCTGTTCTCACAAAGTATGGACTTGTGAACTAAACATATCAATCGCTGAAGTGAGGCTGCCATCAGCTTTATGAAGCAAAGAATGAGTCTTTCTTCTACAGATGTGATTTCCCGTTTGTCCACAAGCCAGCACGTGGGAGACCTCCACCTTTCCCACTCACTGCCACACCCAGGGTGACGTGTTTACAGACCACCCAAGACAACACTGTCTGCTTTACCAGAAAAGTCAGCCCAGCTTGTCCCTGACTTCCAGCAGCGAGGAAGTCTTCCCAGGACGCAGCCGGCGGACGCTAAGTGCACACATGAATGCAAACCTCTCCAGCTCCTCCTGCTGCAAATCAACATCCCGCATCCTCCGTGTCCCCTGAGTCCTCCCAAAGACACTGGCTCCAGCAGAGAGACTCAAAGCTGATACATGGGCCCCAGAAGCTGACTCATGGGGAGACGGCTGGCCAGAGCTCTGGGGATCCCCAAGTCCTGCCCAGGGAAGAAGGGCAAACAGCCCCCAGAGTACGAATTCTCAGCAAGCCGTGCCCTAACCTTAAACAGGGACTCGGCACTATTTTCTGTCTCTCAGGGCTTCTGAGAACTTGTCCTTTTTCTTACAGTATGATTTGTAAACAATTGTACTCAACGTCAAGTAAATAATCAGAGTTAAAAAAAAAAAAACTGGTTTCCTTCATCACGTTGATGGTGAACGTCCTAGAGGACCCTTCCACGCCACCCACCCTGGACCCCAGCCCATCTGCAGACAGGGAAGACCCCCTCCATGGTGGATCCAAATGGGGGGTCTGGATAGAAAGGTAGGAGTACTCAGCAGGCCAACTCAGCCTCAAAGAGGTCATTGGCAATGTAAATACCTATCTGTCCGCATCCCCAGAGCACCCACCGCCGGCAGGCACTGCAAGGGATGGTTTGAAGAGCCAGGCTTTGATGGAGTTTTAAAAGCACAAAACCTCCTTCCTTTTTAGGGTCAAGGGTCTATTGATTCTGCTGCTCTGATGTGGAATCCAAAGGTATTGGTAATTATCACCAGATCTAAGCCCTAGTTTCCATAATCGGGTCCACGAGCTCATCCCCACCTTCACTCTCCCTCTCCCATGAAATCTGGCTTCTCCCCTGCACACCCACACCCTGTAAATCTCAGTGGATTTTCACTTGAAAAGTAATAACAACTGTCTCAAGGTGATCAAAGATAGGAGAACAGTGTTTCTCCTTCTCAGAAGAAAAATGAACGTGAGAAATGGTTTTATAATGCCGAGAAAACTTATAAGACTTAAGCAAGAAGAATCTTCAGATCTCCCATCCCCCAGAGATCCTCGTAAATGAACCAGCCCAGCCACAGAAATGTACACAAACTTGAAAATGAAATGCAACTAAAATGTGTTTTAAAGAGAAGCAGGCTTTCGGGCAAAAAAAGAGAGGTCTTTAATAAAAACAAAAATTATGACTCAGTATTTCTACCGCATGAGGGCATAGGATACTACAAAAATCAAGCAACTCATGCCTATTAGCAAGTGTAGAAAAGACAAGTGAAAATTTAATGGACACAAAAAAGCTTCATGGGTAGGTTGGAGTTTAGAGACATTCCCTGGTGACCCAGCAGTGCCCAGTGCCCAGGGCAAGGCTTCTTGACCTGGGCCGCATGGACGGTCCTTAAGAGATCCACCACCATCCTTGAAAGTCTATGCAAACATTGCATGTCTGGGCATTCTTTTGAAGAGAGGGTCTGTGGCTCTTGCTAGACTCTTAGAAAGGTGTCTGCCCCTCTGCTGACCTCAGGCCTCTCGAGGACCAAAGAGTGAGACCATGTAAGAGATGGGCCCCTGGGGTGGGAATGGTCTAGTCAAAGACAGTTGCAGACGTGACCCTGTCCTTAACCACAGGCCTCTGCCTCTTCCCCAGAAGGGAAGGGGCACGTCCATGGGACTGCAGCCAAGGGCCAAAGCCAGAAGGCAAAATTGTGACTGGTGTTAGGTTTACATGGGTCCAACTGTCTTCTCCATGGGGACACAGGTGCAGGAGAAACATTTAGCTTTGCCTTCATCTCCTTTTTCAGAAAAATCTTAATTTTTCAATACAAATGCAAATTTCAAGCAAGACTGAAATTCCAATCTTTTTTATTCAATACATATATGCAATTTAACTACAGTTTGGGTCAGTGCCAGGAAAAACCACAAAAGAGACATTTATCTGCAGAGTTCACTCATTTCCCTGCCACAGGCTTCACTCCACCCCAACCCCCAAATCTACTCCTCTTCCCAGCGCCTCACTCTCGCCTTCCCTTCCTCAGACAGCAGACACCCTCCCCATTCTTCTTGCTTCACAGCGATCTTGCCTTCTCTCTTAACTAAGACTGGGCCCTCAGATCGCCGGGGTCAGCATAAGCAGTTTGATCTACTGCATCCCCTTTATTTGTATAATCCATGCCTTATGAACTAACGCCTTAACTCGAACGGCTGCATTCTCACTGGTTAGATGCGAGGCACCATGGCAGAGGCCTCCGTGGTTGCGTTACCCAGCCTTCAGAGGTGCATTTTGCCTTTTAGACAGGGAGCATTCCATGCCAGAGCCGTTGAGCTAAAGACATGCAGGGGTAAGAGGTCTACTCTAGCAAGTATCAAGATGGGCTCCTAAAGCCATCTTGTGTCCAAGTAAATAAGCATCCTGGAATCAGTATTCATAAACAGACAAAATCTTCTACAGAAAAACATAACCCACTGAGTTCCAGTGACCTGAGAACCTACATGGCAAGGACAGACAATAAAGCCAGCTAGAGAATGGACATCAAATCCTCTTCTAGCAGCAAGCATATTGCAGTTCAATCATCTTTAAAGCCTGGCAACTTTCCCCGCACACTGCCTCCTTGGCAAGGAGGCACGGGTGGTGAATGAGCCATACTGAAGGAACTTGGCACTGAATGGCAAGACCAAACATATCCAAATATTATTTTTATGGAGAGATGGGGAAATCTAGCCACATCAAAAAGACTATCTGGTACTCTGAGGGTCACAGAAAAGCAGGTGGTAGGCAGAAGACCCAAAGCACCACCCTCAGATATCCTCAAATGAGAAATGTCAGATGTACAGGGCAAACAACCCTTCATATATAAATTATTTCTCAATTCCACAACTACACAGAACATGCAAAAAAAACACATGCAGCAATGGCCACCAGGGCAAGCCTGCTTTTGTTCACTAGGCGGTAAGAGTTGGTAGAAGCACACTGGGCCCGGTGGCAGGCACCTGTAATCCCAGCCACTCAGGAGGCTGAGGCAGGAGGATCACTTGAGGACAAGATTCTAGACCAGCCTGGGCAATAGAGTGAGACCCCATCTCTACAAAAAATAGAAGAGGTCCAGAAAAAAATAAGAGTTTGAGGTTGAGACATGGACAGAGGCTGGGGGCCGGCGAGACTGGAAGAGTAGTACGCGGAAGACAGACAAAGGGGATGAATCAAGAAACACAGTGAATCCTGGAAGAGAAACAGGGGACCCAGTGTCTAACAGGTATGTGTCCAGGGACCAACTACTGAGTTATTTTTCCAGTTCTAATGATAATAATGTTACTGTTGCTGATGACATTTATGGAATCCATAAAACCAAGGATTTAGTCCTTTTTAGCTCTAGTGATTTTCTCATTTCAACATGTACAGCATATTAACACAGTTATTGTGATCATTGCACAGCCCTTACAGTACACCTTCACACTAGTAATACTGTACATCCTAAGAAGCCCCATCTAACAGACAAAGGTCATGCAAACTGAGTCCTATCTGAAGATCCAGTTCTACTCTGGATACACGTCAATAACACCAGCAGAGCCCAGGGCGCGCAAAGTCAGCAATCCAGCAGGTTTCACCTCGTGTTCTTGTCTCTCATTCAACAAGAAACGTGCATTGTATGTCTGCCACATGTAAGCATTCACTATTACATGCATGGAAAAGTGATCTCCCCTGAGAACAGAGACATAAAGTTTTGTCACATGGATACAAAATGCTCCTGATGACCTACTGTCCTTCCCACACTCAGCACAGGCTGCCTTTCTCCTCCTGAAGAGTCTCTTTGGTGGCTGTGTCTGAATCCCCAAAAGTGAGCCATCTCTGCTGGGCGCAAGGTCTCCCAGTGGAACGGATGACTGCTCCCCTCTGATCAGAAGTCATGCCGAAGATGGGTGTCGTGGACACGTGTCTTCAGGTGGTGTCTCCTGCAGCTGATGCTCCTTGGCCCTGATGCAGGGCAGCTGTTGAAGGCTCTTGACATGAACTGTCCTCTGTGTGGAGCCACTTCCAAAGCCAGGTCACCAATGGCGCCTTCAAGGCCACCACCGTATTTAGGGGACCTTATCTTGCCATTTGGAGGTAGATTCAATAATGAGGCCACTGTGAGGGGGAACCCGACGGAGAAGCTGCCTCTTATCCTTGACAGGTCCAGGTACAAGGCATGTCCACACAGCAGGCTGGTCCCAGCTGCCATTTTGAAGATGCTGAGTTGGTGGCCACTGACATCACAATCCTTCTGCCGCCTCCCAGGGGATGAGCTGGCTTGCTTGCTCTAACCACACATACACACACATTTACCACACTTGGCTCTCATAGACTGGAAGGACAGATGCTCTTCCTGAGCAAAGGGGCCGACCTGCAGAAAGGTTAATTTTAAATAAAACATACCCTGGAAGGTAGAAGGAAGTCACTTCTGGGGAGGGGAGAGAGTTGGGGGCATTCATCATCAGCCAAGATAATCAGGAACTAGACCAAGAAGATTCAACATGTGTCCCTTTAAAACACTGGGAACATTAACAGGAAATAGCAGCATGTCTTTGTCTAATTTCCACATATCTGCTTAGAAACTGAAGTCTAGCCATTTTTAAATGAAAGGAAAACAGAAAGGAATCAAGAAGGAGCAAAGAAAACCTAAAGAAAGTACAAAAAAAAAAAAAGAAAGAGAGAGAGAAAGCAGCAGCAGCGAATGAAGCTGTAGGAAATTATTTTGCAGTTGCAGTTTTCGGAGCGACCCAGTGAGAATACTGACGACCAGCATGCGGGGCTCAGGAGGCTGCAAATCAAACTCATGCATTCCGTTAGCATTAGCCTGCTGCCCGGAAAAGCAGGGAAAGGGGAGGGCCCCGACAGTTGCCAAGCACTGCATCAGGTGCTTTACGACATCATCTCAAGGAGCAAAAGGCTGGCACTTCAAAACCTCATCCAGCTCTGAATCTATCACGTGGCCGAGAGCTTAGCAAGACTTCCTGATAGTGATGCTGTGTGGGGTCGAGGGACCAAGGTCACCATGGGCCTCATTCTGGTGTTGCCCAAGCAGCACAGATCACAGGAAGCCCATTAGCACTGGGATAGAAGTCGTGACAAGGAAAAGGAAGAGGCCACAAAACCAGAGAACACAATCACCGCAGCTTTCAGAGACAGTGAGGCAAGAAGCGAAAGCTCAGAGCTTTGGCTGCAGACAGACAGACAGTCCTGGAGAGAAATCCTGCAGACACTGCTCTCCACATATACAGCTCAGCCTCCTTGTCTACAACGCGGAGATGGTTCCACCCACACCTCAGAGGATTCCCAAGAGGTCTCGACAAGACAAAGCAGGTAAAAGCCCTGAACACAGGGGCTGGCAAACAGGAAATGCTCGGTAAACAGCCGTGCTCTCGTGGGGCCACTGGCTTTCACGCTGGGCACACAGTGGTGGCCGTGGCATGCTGACTTGTGGCCACTGCTAAGGCACCTGCAGCTTCCCCATCGTGCCGCTCCCCTCCTCTCCAGCAGCTCCCCCGTCAAAGCGGCGTGCTGCCATCCCAGCTCCCTTCCTAGGCTTCCCCAGCATCGAGTTCACTGAGGGCCCTGCGGCTGCAACGGTCCAGGCTCCTCAAATAGTCCATGACCCTGGCCACAAGGCAGCATCTCTTCCCTGGTCTGGGGCTACACCAGGAAAAGATTCATAGAAATTTTTTTTAAAAAATGTCTGATCAAGGTCACATGCAGATACGGGAACTACTTGCTTTGTGCAAGACAAACACAAAGCAGAGAGAGACAGCAGCCTGTCAACCAGCCCCAGAGGGCCAGCTGTGGTTTGGAGGTGACAGGGACAGTGGGCCTGCCATCCACAGCTACCAAAGTCCACCAGGCGTATGTAAGGTAGGAAAGAAATGTCTTCAAGACCCCATTCTAGCCTTCCTGGAGCTCTGATAAGAGGAAAAGCAATGGCTTCAGCCACAAAAGGCATAGGGTGGGTCGAAAGGTAAGCAGGCACCAGGCCTGAAAGGGTTACTCTCACCTCAGCCACCTCCAGTGCCCACAAGCAGCAAAGCACATTAGATACTGACAATGTAAGGATGCTTAAGATATGGTCTTTGCGCCCAACAGGCTGATAGTCTGGTTGAGAAAGAGGGTACGGATCTTTCTTTCTCCCAGTCCTGGGTGGAATCAGCATATTCCACCTCATCATTCGAGACTTAGCTCAACCACGTTTCTCAGGACGGAGGTGGAGCCTCCATCTTACCAAGAAATCCCTGGGAACATCACACATGCCCATTTCGACACTTAGCAAATTGTACTTACGCAAACGCATGTCAGCTTCACAAGTGGACCAGGAATGCCGACCTGCTTTTGGCAGAAGAACGATGATTATTTGGGGCCGGTACTCGGGGCCATGGGTTGAGAAGGACACAGAAGCTATCTCCAGGGCTGGGGAAAAGGATGCTGTGATCAATTAGGAGTGGACAGCCACGTGGTTGTCAGCTTACCCTAATGGAACTCCCTGATGGGGGAATCCTATCTAATTCAGGTTTTCATTTCTAGAATCCCAACACAAAGTGTAGTTTATAATAGGTGCTCAATAACCTTTTTTAAAGGAATTAATAAAACTAAAGAAAAATGGGGAAAACTTGAGTGTGCAAGGACAAAATCCAGATTTTTTTAAAATTAAATTAAAAGGACAGCCAGTCACAAAAGGACACGTGCCATGATTCCACTGATATGAGACAGGGTAGATCAGTGGCTGCCAGGGGCTGGGAGGGCGGGTGGAATGAGGGAGATGGCTAACAGGTACAGGGTTTCTTTTTGAGTTGATGAAAATGTCCTGTAACTGACTGTGACAATGGTGACAGATACCTGTGAATACACCAAAATCCATCAAGTGGCTGGTTCACTTTCAATGGGCGAATTGTATGGCACCTGTATTATATCTCAACAAAGTTGTCATTAAAAAAGTGAAAATAAATGAAAGGACATACGGATGCGAAGTCAAATAACAAAGGCCAGGCAGAAGGTGGAGGCCAGGGTGGTTGGAGAGGCTCACAGAGGGGCCAACTCTGGCCTGAGTGCCACCAAAGAACATCAAGCAGCCATGGGAAGGAGGGGACAGCAGAATAGAGGGATGACACAAGTAAGAGACAGAGACGATGTTACCATTGGGCAGTTTGGCTGTGGCCAGGGATGTGGCTTTGGCCATAACTAGGTGCCCTCCCTTGGAGAGCCCACCTGATCCCATGGCTTTAAACAACTTAGATCCTCTATAATTATGTCTCAAGTTCAGCTTTCTCCCCTGAACTCCAGCTCTGAGCATTCAGCTGCCCATTCAACATCTCCCCCTTAGCTATCCAAGGCAGGCAGAATAATACAGCCCCAGAGATGCCCATGTCCTAATCCTTGGAACCCATGGCTGTGTTACTTTACATGATAAAGGCACTTTACAGATGTGATTAAATGAAGGGCCTTCAGATAGGAAGATTACCCTGAATTGATGGGCCCAATGAAAAACACGAATCTTAAAATCAGAGAGTCTTTCCTGGCTGTGGAACAGAAGCAAATATGAGCTCAGAAGCAAGGTCAGAGAGATCCAATGCTCCTGGCTCTGAGATGGAGGAACAAGTCACAAGCCAAGGAAAGCTGGCAGGCTCTTGCAGCTGGAAAAACCAAAGAGGCAGATGCTCTCTTGGAACCTCCGTAAAGGAATGCAGCCCCGCCAACACCTTGCTTTGAGCCCACTGAGACCTGTGTGGGACTTCTAACTTACAGAACTGTAAGATGATACATGTGTCTTGTTTTAAACCTGTAAGTCTGGGATCATTTGTTATAGCAGCAAACAGAAAACCAACACACCATCTGATGGCAACTCAAACTTAACGTGTCTAAGACAGACCTTCCAATCCAAACCTCCAAAATATGATCCTCTCCATTTCAGTAAATAACAATTTTGTGTCTCCAGTCACTCGGCCAAAGGCCTTGGCACCATCCTTGACTTCAATCTCTTGCTCACGCTCTGCTCCACCTCACATCCACCAGCAGATCCTGCAAATTATATCCAGAATCTGACACTTCTGACAACCTCTGCCACCCTGGCACAAGCCACCATCGCCTCTCAGCCAATCACTACAACAGCTTCCCAATCCAGTCTCCTTCCACCCCAGGCCCCCGTCCAATCAATATCTCCTCACAGTATCCAGAAGGCATCTTAAATCATAAAGCAGGTAGCGTAACTTCTGTGCTCAAAACCATCCCCACTTTTTCAGAATAAATGTCAAACTGCTGACTGTGGCCAGTGAGGCCTGACATGATGTTGCCCCAAAACTTCTCTTCTCTTCCCTCTGGTGCACCCTGCGCATCTCCCACTGGCCACCTTCTGCTCCTGAACACATGAGGTGATGCCTGCCTCAGGACCTTTGCACCTGCTGCTACTGCTCCTCCTCCAGACCCCTGCCTGGTTCACCCCTCACCTCACTCAGATCTCTATCCAAACATCCCCTGACCAGGGAACGCCACTGCCATCTAACCCATCACCCTCTCCACTCTTCCTCCCAACACTGATCACTCTCCACTGTATTACATATTTATTTATTTATCATCTCTTCCCCTTGCACAGTGTCAGCTCACAAGACACAGGACTGTGTTTTGCTCACTGCTGTGTCTGTATCGACAAAAATAATACTTGATACTGACTTATTAGTTGCACAAGTAATTATACACATGGCTTCCTCCTAAGGAAGTAAGGGACCCCTGAAGATTGTGATGCGGCTGAGTAAGATAACTCAGGCCTCAAGGAGATGAGTGGCTGTTGAGCAATGATTACGTTGCAGGCAAAGGCGCTGGGGCACTGAGCACCATTCTGGAAGACTCCTGCAACGGTCCAGCGTGAGGGAGACCGACATGCACCCGGGGTGCTAGTGAAATGTTCCACGCCCCCCTCTTCCCTTACTGGGTAAATATACACACAGGGCTCTCTGTCAGGCGCGGTGGAGGAGCACAACAGGTGTGGGACATGGTCTGGGTCTTCCCAGAACCTGCAGCCTTGCGGGGCAGACAGCGATTTGGTTTGGGTGCATGTTTGTGGGAGATCAAACAGAGAGCTATGCAGGAGCCCAGTAGTCACTGGGCAGGAGTAAGATGGCAGCAGGCGGGTGAGGAAGAAAGCGAGCAGGCAGAGAGGCAGCAGGTGGCGCCACAGGGAAAATGGATTGGCCCAAACCATGCAGGTCCCATCACTGCACTATGCATGGGCAACGGGAAACAGCTGACAACATGCAGGTGGGCAGCAGCATTCACAGGGAGAAGCAGAAGCCTGTTCTCTTCTCTCTCCTGCTCTCTGCCCTGTGCACACCTGAGAAAGGAGCCAGCGCAAGCATCCCACCCTCTGTCTTGCTCACCCCTCTCCTGTCATCTAGGCTCAGACCTGCAAGCCCCGCGCCCCGACACTCCCCACTGAGACCCCTCCCCCAGCATCCCCCTCCCCACCGCTACACACTCTGGGCATCGGGCACGCAGGTGTATGATCCTAACACCTTCCGGGGTCAGACTCCTCTTACACCCTGTCTTGTATCGCACCACCAGAATGTTTCTCCCCAAACACCCACTTCTCTGTTCAAAAGTCTTCAATCGCTTCCCGTTGCCCAGAGGAAACTGCTCACTCACTCACCCAACATTTAAGCCTTCCTTTATCTGACGGACACTTCTCCTGTTCCCACCTAAACTTCCTCTAGCCCAGACTGGCGACAGTGCACTTCCTTCTCATGCTGTCCCCTAGACTTGCACTTTGCATGCCAGCAGCCATGAGCCACATGTGGCT
Organism: Lepilemur ruficaudatus; assembly: GCA_963574885.1. NCBI lineage: Eukaryota > Metazoa > Chordata > Mammalia > Primates > Lepilemuridae > Lepilemur > Lepilemur ruficaudatus. Next base: position 29,445 of record CAUYRT010013389.1, read on the forward strand.
ATTTAAATTAACTACAATTAAATACAATTTAAAACTCAGTTCCTCAGTGGCACCAGCCACATTTTAAGCACTCGGTAGGCACAGGTGGCTCATGGCTACCATAGGGGACAGTGGAGAAAAACAATATTCCATCATCACAGGAAGTTTTATTGGAGAATGTGCTCTAAACTTTTACTGTACTCCCAGTTCATTTCTACTCTTTCCCCTATTTGTTATTTCTCTGCAAAAATAGCACCCATGCCATGATGCTGGCTCCGGCAATCTGGGTAGGAGCAATCTCTCCCTCCCCTAAACCCCACGGGAAGTTTAACCAGGGGTCCCTCACAGGTCACTGCCACACCTATCTTTTCTTAACTTCTTGGTAATATAAAGCTCAGTGAGAACAGATTATATTTTAAAAATCTAAAATTCCTAATGAAACACAAGAGAACAATTTTACCAACACCCCCACCTTGGAAACAGAATGATAAAGGACCACGGTAGTCGGGGTAACCAGTAGTAATAAAGTGATTCTGTTCCTAAAAAGTTAATTAATGGAATTCTACTACCTGTGATTTGCTTCCATCATAACCATGGGTGCACGCCAATAGCATTCCAGCTTTCTATAGCCACAGTTTAAATTATTGATTCATGCTTTGTGCTGGGTGAGGGATTTCTCCTGATGCCAGAGATGGTAAATGGCTTTATTCAGAAAGTAAACACAATGGGACTGAAGTCAATGGCACCACGTCAGTGATTCTTTCAGACTGTACACTTGATGACACTGATTGCTAGACTGTCCTACTTTCCTCACAAGTTACGCAGTTATGGGCTTGAACTCTCTTAAGGCAGGGACAGGAAAAAAGATGCAAAATGATGGGGGTGTACAGATTGGCAGCAGGAAAAAACTCTAAATCTGGCCTACTCAATGTGGCCCCTGGACCTGCAGCATCGGCTTCGCTGGGAACTGGGTGGAAACACAGTCTGGGGCCCACTCCAGAGCTGCCGACTCGGAAACCGTGGGGCAGGGGCTCAGACTTGGGTGTGTTTTGGGTTTTTTCAGGTTTTTTTTTCTTTTAATTGAAGCATAATTATAATTTTTACCTGGTACAATGTAAAGATCTTAATGCACAGTTCCATGAGTTTTGACAAACGGATCATTTTGTTCCAAACTTAATTTTTTTTTAAACAATCCCTTACAAATTTTTTTTTTTTTTTGGAGACAGAGTCTTGCTCTATTGCCCCTGCTAGAGTGCAGTGACATCATCATAGCTCATTGCAACCTCAAACTCCTGGGCTCAAGCTATCTTCCCGCCACAGCCTCCCGAGTAGCTGGGACTACAGGTATGTGCCACCATGGCCAGCTAATTTTTGTTATTTTTTGTAGAGACAGGGTCTCACTCTTGAGCTTTCAACTCCTGAGCTCAAGTGATCCTTCCGCCTCAGCCTCCCCGAGTGCTAGGATTACCGGCAAGAGCCACTGTGCCTGGCTGATATATTGATTTTTTTTTTTTTTTTTTACCATTTTTAAACATACAGTTCAGGAGTATTAGCTATACTCCTGAGTATTAGACATTGTTGTGCAACAGATCTCTAGAACTTTTTCATACTGCAAAACTGAAACTCTATATTCATAGAACAGCAACTTCCATTCTTCCTTCTTGCAGCCCCTAAAGAACCTGTTTTTAACCAAGCCCTCGAGGTGATTTTGATGTTACCCTAGTGTTTGGGAAGCACTGCTCTAATGACCCCAGGCCATAGGGGCTGCCAGGAATAGCAGAGAAAAGCAGCAGGCGTGATAGAGGCCTGGCACCAGGGAAGAGCGCCACAGGAGTTGTGCTACTGGCCCATTCTGATTTCCAGACCCAAGCCCAGGCACCCAGTGTGGACGTGGCTCTGGGCTCAACGCTAGGAGGATCCAAACTCAGACAGTTGGACAACATTGCTCATAAACTTGTGTAGGCACAAGTCGAAAAAGGAAATTGTATTTTTTCAACATTAGACCAGGTTCTAGAAACTTCACCGGATTAACCCAAAACTGATTCCGAAAGCTATCAACTTTGATTGGATGAGGGTGATTGTACGTTCATCAGCGGCCATGCCAGGCAGTCATTCAATTCTGACTTTGAATTTTTATCTGTCCATTTTAATTATTTACGCGTCTCACCTGGAAATTCCCAACTAATCCTCTCCAGTGGAACTTTCAGAAGGGTACGATAACACAAAGGAAATAACCAGTGGCGCTGCAAACCGCAGAACAGTTTTGATTTACAAGTCATTAAAAGCAAGAGGCATTTACCGTTCCTTGCAGGCCAGAGGGGATTGCATCATGAATAATGGAAAAAGCAAAGTGCATTAAGAACTCTTCTGCAGATGATGTTATAATGTTCTCTCTGGGCCACGTGGAAGGCACAGCTACCGAGGACTTTCTATGTGCCGGGCACATATCAATACATAGGCAGTAGCAGTCCAGCCTTCCAGGGTCAAAATCAAGCAAACCTACCCGTTTCACTTCAAGAGGTAGAGTTTCCGGATCATTATCTCCAGACTCTCAAAATACCCAGTGATTTAGTACCACAAGCAGAACGAGAGCTAAGAATTTTAGAAACAACCCAAAGCGCAGGCAATTTTAGACTTTTTGCTTTTCTTAAAAACATCTCTGGTATATGCCATTATGTCCTGATTTCTGTAAATATTAACAAACCAAGGACAACGCATCTGGGAGAAAACAGGCTCCAGCATTTTTTCATAAAAATAAATAAACCAAAACCCAAACCACCACAGCTGTTAATTCCACAGTGAAGAAGCACCCATAATGCTACGTTAAAGCTACAGTCTCTAAATCCCACTCAATATCTTTTGGCTCAAATAGCAAGCATTTTTCTCTTCTTTTTAATTTGCATTAAATGTGTCAATTTTTCTAGCCATTGTGACAAAGGACATTAAAAGAAGGCTTCCCTGTGCTTCTACTCAAATGTGAAATGATACTCAGGATCTAAGAGGGTAATTGCAGCAATTCATATTTTTTTTGTATTATTCCACTGCAATAAAATCCAAATGAGGCTCACTATGTCCTCTGCTTTAAAAACTGTCACATTAGCATGCTCTCCGCTTTGCCCTGCTCTCAAATGCTCCATTCAATGAAAACTTCAAGGGGAAATTTGTGAGACAGCTGTAATCACCCTACGGTAATGCAAACAGTCTGTGGTGACATTATTAATGATCAGAACCGTGGGATTACTATAGTTAGCAGAAAAAAGAAGAACATGAATTTTAAGGCATAAGTGTACTCAGGTAAGACCTATACGCCTCTAAATACAAACTTCTAGTTTTTGTTTGCATCACTCTGATGCACAGAATTTCCATTTCTGCAGCATAAAATAGCCTGATGATGACTCTCCAAGCCAGGTTTTCTGTCATTTGGGTAGAGATTTTTGACAGAATTCTCTTTTCCTGAGCGACACATCGATCTTCATCTCATTCATAAAACAGGATCATGAAACACATCCTTCATGTGAGTTTCAAAATAACTCAGAGTATGTGACATTTTATTTAAAATTGATATTTAACTGGATACTTTACTGAGCCATCCTTAATCCAATGTCTTTGAAATTAAAAAAAAAAAGTTTAAGTTCTGTTTCATTTTTAAGAAATAAAACTATTGTCTTTTCAACTTGACAAGTATCTTGCATAAAACTACATTAAAAATCAACAATATCAGACCCTGGATGGGGACAGAAGGTCCACACCAAAACCTCTATAGAATGCATCTCTGCACATTCTGACATTTGTTTTTGAGCAAGGAGCAGGATAACAAACTCTCCACATAGCAATTCTCTTAATGAGAGGACTGTCCGAGTCTGGCAAGATGATGAAGATTCCAGGAAGGATACACCTGTCTATCAGCTGGTGTACATTCCCATAGAGGATGTACTGACCTGCAGAACAGCCAACACGTAGAACCACCTGGTGGCTCATTCCAGTGGGTGTTCCTAGACAACACCCCAAAGCTCTCGAACCAGATTTTAAACTAATGCTAAGTTAAGGGGAGTCTGACTTTCAAAAATGATTCAAGCTAAGGGATCTTCATGTGACGAAATCGTACAGTGGTGACTACAATCATGATTGCTGTCACTGTTTATGTCCAAAATTACACCCAAAAAGTGGAAAAACACTTGCTCCACTTTATGAAGAACTCATTAGCTTCATATATAAAAAGAATGATTATAGAAAACATTAACTACAAAGTCAACGATCCAATTGAAAAATGTACAAAGACTATGTGAACAAGATACTAAAGACAAAAGAAATATAAATGGCTAATAAGTATGTGAAAATATGCTTAACTTTGCTCATAATTATAAAACTAAAGGCTGGGCGTGGTGGCTCACGCCTGTAATCCTAGCACTCTGGGAGGCCAAAGCGGGAGGATCACTCGAGCTCAGGAGTTCAAGACCAGCCTGAGCAAGAGCGAGACCCCGTCTCTACTAAAAATAGAAACAAATTAGCTGGACAGCTAAAAATATATAGTAAAAATTAGCCGGGCATGGTGGCACATGCCTATAGTCCCAGCTACTCGAGAGGCTGAGGCAGAAGGATCGCTTGAGCCCAGGAGTTTGAGGTTGTTGTGAGCTAGGCTGACGCCACAGCACTCTAGCCCGGGCAAAAGAGCAAGACTCTGCGCCCCCCCCCCGCCAAAAAAAAAAACAAAAACTAGAAATTAAAAACAGGATGCCACTTCTCATCTTTAAAAAATGGCAATAAGAGAAGAGCTCGACATTCATTCCTTAATGGTGAGGTTCAGGACAACAGCAGCCCTCACACACTGCTGCAGGAGCATAAACTTGCCTTAATCTTGGAGGGCAATTTGGTAATACTTATCAAAAATTTAAATTCCTATGGTTGTTGACTGAATTTCACTTAAATTCTACTGCTAGAAAGCTTCCCTCTGTAAGACATATTTGCATAGACATTGTACAGAAGTATGTGTTGAGCACGATTTGTAGTAGTGAGAAACTGTACAACCTAAATGTCTTTCCTAGGGTCTGGTTAAATAAATCACTGGTTAAATACGGCATGCTACGTAACTCCATGAATTACGATACATTCCCAGAATGGAATGGTTTTGCAGCTGTTCAAAAGAACACAAACAATCTCTGTATACTGACACAGGAAGATACCTAAGATATATTGTTAAATTAAAAGTTAAAAAGCCATAGAACATTATCTATAATGTGATTCCATTGGTGTCAAAAAATTTTTTAAAGAATAAATAAATTGGGCCGGGCGCGGTGGCTCACGCCTATAATCTCAGCACTCTGGGAGGCCAAGGCAGGCGGATTGTTTGAGCTCAGGAGTTTGAGACCAGCCTGAGCAAGAGCAAGACCCCATCTCTACTAAAAATATAAAGAAATTAGCTGGACAACTAAAAATATACAGAAAAAGTTAGCTGGGCATGGTGGTGTATACCTGGGGTCCCAGCTACCCGGGAAGCTGAGGCAGAAAGATCGATCGCTTGAGCCCAGGAGTTTGAGGTTGCTGTGAGCTAGGCAGACTCCATGGCACTCTAGCCTGGGCAAAAGAGTAAGACTCTGTCTCAAAAAAAAAAAAAAAAAAAAAGGTAATATAAAGAACAGGAGCAAAATAAGTTAATATAGAAAACTTTTAACAGACATATTCATTCACTTGATCATTTATTCTGACAAATGTTTATCAAGTGTTTACATATAGTGGCCTCAGTGCCTGGCACTGGCAATAGAACAGTGATCCAGAGTCATGGCACCCCCCTTCTGGTACTTAGTGTCTGCCACAGAAGACAGGAAAGGAACAAGTGATTACAAAGCTTCCTGATAATGAAGGGATGGGCTGATACTCGAGCACATAAGGGGCAGAATTAATTTATTCTTGAGGAAATTATCTTTACCTTAAGAGGTACAGAAAGGTTGACAATTAGTGAGTTTAGTGCTAGTCTAAACCTAATACATGTTAAACGAGGGGTCACTAGATAACTTCAGGAGTTCCTCAACACCTGAATTTTGTTTTCTGAACTGCATTTTGTTCATTTTGTTTTATTTTTTAAAAAAATTTATAGTTAAGGACTTTTATGGTTATGTTCTTCTATTGACAAGCAATGCTCACTTCATATTTATTCTTAAGATTTAAAATTTACCTTAAAATATTCAATTGTGTTCTTTAAATGCAAGTAAAATGAAAAGTGATTATTAACTAAAAACTATAGATGGCATATAGCTATTGCAAAAACGTGGGGGGGGCACTGTGGAGGGGTGGGATATGCTTGGAAAGTAGTTGGGGAGCGGAATTAGGGGTCTCAATAGGGGAAAGGAATTCCTCAAAAACTGATTCATGTGATTAACTGTACACCTCGGTAAATTCACTGAAAATCATTTAATTGTACACTGAAAGTGGAGTGTTGGTTGTACGTAGATACAGTTGGAGCACTATGTATGTACTCTCTGGATTACTTTGACAGAGTAGGTTTTTGGTAACAAGATAAGTCAACTTGAGTGGTAATATATTTTGGGAAATCAGCTCCTTACAAATTGTGACTGTAAACATTGTACTGTAAATGTTTTGTAGTTTTCCCCCAATAAAATTTTCGGAAGAAAAAAAAAATTCCAAGTTCTAAGTCAGTTTAATTGAACCAAATACAAATATCCAGCAACCATCTTGCCTATGAATTGAGCCATAAGAATTCATTCTTTTTCAAAAAAAAATGTAAATGTTTAATGAGTCCCTTTAAATAATATACCATCCAAATTTAATGACAGACAAACTGTATTTTTGTATTTTGCCTCTTTGTGAGCCTTTGTAAGCCTTCTCATGACACAGGTTCCCTCAATGCAAGAGATCTGAGACAGACAAAGGAAGTATATGTGGAAGAAGGTTTTTTTAGCTGCAGAATCACGAAAGTAAAATGATGGTTTTGTTGTTGTTTTAATAATTTGTCATTAGAAGTAACATACCATCACTTCCGCCTTATGTATTTTGGTCACGTGGATTAACCCAGGTACAATTTGGGAGGAGTTACAAGGGAATAAATACCCAGAGGCAGGGATAAAAAAAAAATCTTTACAACATCAATACTTTTTTGTACACTTATAAGCAAATTTTAAATTATCTTGTACCAGTATATTACAGTATCAATAGAAAATCAATTACCTAGGAATTATAATGTAAGATTAAAATATGAATTTCAAATGGTTAAAACTGTTTGTTATGAAAATAAAAAATAACCTAATGTCCTTCATTTATAGAGAATTTTTATAAATTAATACAGGGGCTAGGTCCAGTGGTGTTACTGTAGCCCCAGCTACTCAGAAGGCTGAGGCTGGAGAATAGTTTGAACCCAGGAGTTCAAACCTACCCTGTGCAATACAGTGATACCCCGTCTCTAAAAAATAAAACTTAAATTTAGAAAATTAATGAAAGACAAGGTAATCCTTCGAAATCCTAGGGAAAGCATGAATGAGCAACCAAAAATACAACATATATGATCAAAAAACATGGGGAGAAATGCTTAAGCTCATTTGTACTACAAATAAGATATATTTATGCTAACCTACTGACAAAAATGAAGACAATTCTAACACCCAGGGGACATGGAAATATACACTCACATATTGGCAAGATGGTGTAAATAGGTGCACAGTTTCAAACACTAATTTGAAGGCAACTAAAATTTTTATTTGTCTATCCATTTAACACAGGAGATACACATATGGCAGTCTAACCTACAGAAACGATGATATATAATAAGATATTCATTGAGTGTTTTGTTAAGTGATATTATTTAAAAGTCCTTCTTCTGGGTGGATGATTTGATGAAGAATGGCATATTTACAAAGTCTAAGGATTCCCTACAAATTATACAATCATTACCAAAGGAAAAATGATAGGTCCACAGTGGAAATGACAAGACACTATTTTAACTAAGTGATCCCTAATAAGGGACAATATAACATCACGTGTGTTTGGCTATGATATCCGCAGAGGCACACAGAATTACTTCTGAGATATTCCAGCCAAATGTCTAATCTGAATCTAATCCTGAGGGAACATCAAACAAACCCAAATTAAGAGATAGTTTATGAAATAACTAAGCTATATCCTTCAAAAATACCAATGTCATTAAAGGCAAAGAAAGGCTAAGGAAATGGTTTGAGTCAAAGGATATAAATGGGACATGACAACAGATATGCTATGCTATAATATAATATCTCATTAATAATTGACCCTCTGTATCTAGATCCCTCTGCATCTGTAAATTCAACCAACTGTGGATCAAAAATATTCACAAAAAAATTCCACAAAGTTTCAAAACCCAAAACTTAAATTTGCTATGTGCTCAGTACTACATTGAATCCACTCAAATGAAACGATGTATAGACATTTTATTAGGTACTATAAGTAATCTACAGATAATTTAAAGTATACAGGATACTATGCATAGGTTATATGCAAATATTATACCATTTATATAAGGTACTTGAACATCTGTGCATTTTGGCATCTGAGTAGGGGGGAGGTCCTAGGACCAAATCTCTCATGGATACCAAGGGATGACTTATATCATTAGATATAAAATAATACATAATAGTATAGCAAATATGATACAATATAATATAATATACAACAGTACAGAACGTATTATATAATTCTGCACTGGATCCTCTACTGGAAAAGTTTTCTCTACAGGATATTATTGCTACAGTAGGTGAAATTTAATATGGAGAGGATAAAATAATAATATTATATTAATGCTAAATTTCCTGAATTCAATAACTCATGTGGTTATATAAGAGAATATCAACGTTCTTGGAAAATATACACTGAAGAACTAAGGAGTAAAGGAACATATGCCTGAAATTTACTTGCAATTGGTTCGGGATACATGTAAAGAGAGAGAAAAAGGGCTGGACGTGGTGGCTGACACCTGTAATCCTAGCACTCTGGGAGGCCAAGGTGGGAGGATCGTTTGATCTCAGGAGTTTGAGACCAGCCTGAGCAAGAGTGAGATCCCTGTCTCTACTGAAAAAAATAGAAAGAAATTAGCTGGAAAACTAATATATATATATATATATATGTATAAAAATTAACTGGGCATGGTGGCACATTCCTGTAGTCCCAGCTACTCAGGAGGCTGAGGCAGGAGGATCGCTTGAGCCCAGGAGTTTGAGGTTGCTGTGAGCTAGGCTGATGCCACGGCACTCTAGCGTGGGCAACAGAGTGAGACTCTGTCTCAAAAAAAAAAAAAAAGTAGGGGGGAGAGAGAGAAAGAGAGAGAGAGAGAGTGAGAGAGAGAGAGAGAGAGAGAGAGAGAGAGAGAGAGAGAGAGAGAACACAGATTTGGCAAAATACACAATTTGTGAATTTGGGTGAAGACACCATGAGAGTTTTTTCTACTAATCATTCAGTTCTTAGTTTAAAAAGATTTAAAAATAAAAGTTAAAAATTAAATCACAAATTGAAATAAAGTAAAATAGCTCTACTAGCTTGCCTTTTCTAGACAAACATTTTAAACTCTCACTCTGAAAGATAATTTAATCAAGAAAAGTTTATCCAGGAAATTACCTGTGAAATGGGTGGAGCCACCTGGGACTATAAATAATAGTCACTGTCAGACTCAACCTTCAGTATTATCCTCCAGTCTCATGCAGAGCAGCTCTCTGAATCCTAACCCTAACTCCAACTGTAAGTCTCCTTCAATCCCATTTTTCCAAGTTTGCTTGGGTGTGGTGAGGTTTGTGCATTTGTGTGTGTTGTGGGGAACGTTTTGCTATATTTAATGCCCTAGAGATATTGTCAGATACTGTGATGAGGGGAGTTTCATCTTTCACCCTTAGTGGGGTGAATTGTGGATTAGGAAATCCTGATTCTGGATTCTGATTTGGGGGTAGTTTTCTGTCTCTGTGATATTGGATATTGGCATTTTCAGAAAGGAGCATGCATTCAAAATGCAAATGAAGGCTATCTATCTTTTAATCTCAGCTCAGGGAACAACCGATGACCTCTAATCCTTCTCATTCCCCCTTTCATTAAATTTAAGGTCCAGTGAGGGTAAAGTTTCCCTAAAGAGGCACTAAAGCAATTTCTCAGCAGCAAAATGACCAATAGAATGAAACAGAGGGGGCCCTCTTTTCCACTTTAGGTATTACGTTAGGATCTGTCAGGAAATTGAAGGCACATTAATTATAGTCATGGAAGATTTTCTCTTTTGTACATGGTTTGCTGGATTTAACACAGTTCTTGCCCTATATTGAAGAAATATACACTCTTGTGTATATATTGAAGAAATGGGAGTTTCTATTGACACCAGGCATTTCTGATTGTGCATCCCAGTTGCTTCAGCTGAGTGACTCAAAAAAGTCCCTTAATCTAATATATTCAGGCCTCATTTTCCTTGCCTGTTAAATAGTACTAAAACTGAATGTCATATGGTCACTTGCAGAATTAAATTGTAGTCAGGCATGTAAATCATACAGAGCAATTCAGTGCAACAACCAATAAGCCTGTAATAAAAGTCACTTAACTCCCTCTCCTCCCATGATAGATCCCTAATTTTCTCCAGATGAGGCATCCATCCCTGTGGTTTAATATATTCTTAGAGGCCGGGCGCGGTGGCTCACGCCTGTAATCCTAGCACTCTGGGAGGCCGAGGCGGGTGGATAGCTCAAGGTCAGGAGTTCAAGACCAGCCTGAGCAAGAGTGAGACCCCGTCTCTACTATAAAAATAGACAGAAATTAATTGGACAACTAAAAATATATGTAAAAAAAAATTAGCCAGGCATGCTGGCGCATGCCTGTAGTCCCAGCTACTTGGGAGGCTAAGGCAGAAGGATTGCTTGAGCCCAGGAGTTTGAGGTTGCTGTGAGCTAGGCTAATGCCACGGCACTCTACAGCCCAGGCAACAGAGTAAGACTCTGTCTCAAAAAAAAAAAATAATAATATATTCTTAGAATTAGCAATAAAAATATACTGTTGATAATAATGTCAACACTGCTGGGCAGGCACAATTGCAAGCCATTTTAGTCCATTGACTTATCATAACGTAAGAAGTATTAATAGCAATTATTATTTCCATCCCTTTTTTTTTTTTTTTTTTTTTTGAGACAGAGTCTCACTCTGTTGCCTGGGCTAGAGTGAGTGCCGTGGCATCAGCATAGCTCACAGAAACCTCAAACTCCTGGGCTCAAGCAATCCTGCCTCAGCCTCCTGAGTAACTGGGACTGCAGGCATGTGCCACCATGCCTGGTGAATTTTTTCTATGTATTTTTAGTTGGCCAATTAATTTCTTTCTATTTTTAGTAGAGATGGAGTCTCGCTCTTGCTCAGGCTTGTTTCAAACTCCTGACCTTGAGGGATCCACCCGCCTGGGCCTCCCAGAGTGCTAGGATTACAGGCGTGAGCCACTGCGGCTGGCCTATTTCCATCCCATTTTCACTTATGTGAAACTAAGACTCAGGAGGGTTGAGTTTTAAGTTTGGTGTTACAGAAGCAGTAAGTGGTGAAGCTAGGCTTTGAATTCTAGCAGTCAGAAGGTATAATCTGTGATCTTAATGCACTCTTTCTATATTGCCTCTTTCTAACAAGAAAAAAAAAGGTAAAGATGCCTAAATTTCTAGATTGAGCAAAGCCAGAACTAGCTGTTAAGTTAGAGACTCATAAAGCACAAGGTTTCTCAAGCAATAAATATTAGCAGGTCTGGTGGTAGTAGAGTTCCAAGGAAACTAATCAATGCTAGGTCTATGGATACCGCCGTAATCTAATCTAATAGTAATCTAATCCGGGAGGGGCATTTTTAGGGAGGCTTTGGAGATAATCCCATTATCAAGGTTTCCTCTAGATTGAATTAATTTACATATGTTTGGAGGAAGTTTGGTTTTCCTAGTTTTTTTTTTCCTGAAAGATAATACAATCAAAGATACTAGAGATGGGTGGAACTGATTAAATGAAGTTCAGTTGCTAGACTGGCCATTTTTTCTAATAACAGCCTTGGCACTCAGGACTCTGCCTGTGACGTGACCATAGACGGATTTTCAAAACTGAAATTTCCTTGAATTCTGACTCACATCTCCTTGGGAGAAAGTGTGGGTAAGCAAAGGGTGATTTTTTTGTGTGTTGCTTTCATTGGAACTTGGTTGCTTTTTCAGGAATTGGCATGTCAAAAATGGCATTCTTTGACTGCCTGGAGAGAGACGGACCTACAAAGTGAGGGGAGGGAGCAAAATTAAGAGAGATTTGTTTTAATCCTTTCTGAAACCTCTCTGTTTCCGTTTTAAGATGCACCTCTCCCTCTTCATGTTTCTCTCTCCCTTCCTCTGTCTCTCTCTGCCTCTCTCATCTTTCCTCTCAATTTTGCTAATCTAGCACATCAGCTTACCTCCTACTCCCATATCAACACTACTGGTTGCATGTCCCACATTTACTCTCCTCCCCATCAATTCTTCCTACAATATCCTGATTTTCCTTCACATACCAACGCTTCTATAACCCATTCCAAATATTGCAGGGAATTCTGTCTCATCAGGTGTGGTATTGACTTGCATTTTCCTCATGACCAGTGATGTTGAGCACACATTCATATATCTGTTGGCCACTTATATGCCTCCTCCCTCACCATCCTTCCCTCCTAACAGCTCCCTTGAAAGAGCTTGTGCTCTGAAGCTATGTCTTCTGGAATACTGGCATAGCTTCATAACATAAGTAGTTTTGCCAAACAGTCTTTTACTTAGGGTGGCAGCCTGCCCTGGGTTCTTGGTGTGCTCTACAGTGAAGAATGACCAAACACACCAAAATGTCAAGTCCAGAGTATTATCTTGGAAAAATCACCAACAGGGCCAATATGATGTAACCCCAGATTGATAAAGCTTTCCCTCCTTCTCCAGGGATAGGATTAAGGGTGGGCCAACACCAAAATGGAGTACCCGCCCTTATCCTTCTTCCCAGGTGGAGCAATTGCTCAAGACAGCACCAAACCAGGGAAGCCTTGTCCCTAGAAGAGCTGGAGATCGTGACTATCTGCCTACCAAAAGCAAATTATTATGTATGATTTTCCATAAAACATCACTGTTAATACATTTTTGGTTAAAATGTATGCGTTTGCTTTTTTTTCCCTTTAGATCACATCTGCAAGTGTTTCATTTGTAGAGAAAGGATGACTCCTCTGCAGATACATGGATTCATCCAAATTTGGAGCAAGAAGGCTAGAATGACTGAGTTGAAGGAAGCACTCATTGAAACAGTAGAAGGAGAAAAGGACATTAAACTGGTGGTAACTTTCAAATCTATGGAATTAATAAGGGTTTTTCGGTTGAGTAATAATATTAGAAGTGTGGTCCTTAGACACTGTGAAGAAAGACAAAGCCGCCTGCATTTAACTTTGCAAAACAATATCTCCTTGCTTATTGACAAATTATCCTTCCATGATGCTGAACAGCTGAAGATGTTCCTGCACTCAGCCCATCAAAACAAATTTAAACAATCCATGAAAACCAATAATGATCAGGATGTCTTTGAAATCAGGAACACACAGAAAGGAATTGAGAAAACTTTACTTTACAAAATGTGTTACAAGCCAAGTTATAGATCCTTTCATACTGAAAAAGGAAATGGAATGCCTTTCCCTCAGAAAATGCCTTTGTTAATGCCAAAATCATCAACACTTGTCAGCAAAGCATGCTTAGAAAATCGATGTGAAAAGAGGAAAAAACTGCTACCATCTGGTCTAAAGATGAATGACGACTTTCTGAAAGAAAATGACCTTACACTAAACAAGAAATTGAAGATGGATTCCTCCAAGTATGTAACAAGCAATAGGAAGGAACCATTCAGTTTAAAAGATTTAGAAAAAGATAGAAATTTGAAACTTGGATCTTCATTCAAGCCCAGCTCTAATAGAAATACCAATGAAGAGATGACTGTTCCTTCAACCCAGACTTTCTCTGCCAAAACAGGCTGGGCTTTTCCATTGGAAAAAGAGCACAGCCAGGATGACCCGAGATGGAATAACAGCCAGGTGTCCTTTGACTGTCACCCTGAAAAACTATGTAAAGGTTTCCCCAATTTGGGAAACACTTGTTACATGAATGCAATTTTACAATCACTATTTGCAGTTCCATCATTTGCTGATGACTTACTCATGCAAGGTCTCCCATGGGAGAAAATTCCCCCAGATAGTGTTATTATGTCCCTGAGCACACTGCTTGCTTTGAAAGATATTTGTAATAGAGAAACCCAGGAAGAGTTACTTGTAAATGTTAAAAATGCCATTTCAGCAGTTGCAGAGATATTCTCTGGCAACAGGCAGAATGATGCTCATGAGTTTTTAGGTCAGTGTTTAGACCAGCTGAAAGAGGACATTAAAAAATTAAATTCCGGTTTGAAGACTGTGAGAGAACCTGGGGATGAAAATTTATCTCCACGGATGTATGTTGGTGATGCTGTCACCAAAGTGTTTATTTGTCCTGTTGTTGCTAATTTTGAATTTGAATTGCAGCTCTCCATTATTTGCAAAGCTTGTGGTCATGCTGTTCTCAAGACAGAACTGAACAATTATCTCTCCATCAACCTGCACCAAGAAGAAAAAACACTTCCATTGTCTATTCAAAATTCTTTTGATCTTTTCTTTAAAGCAGAAGAACTTGAGTATAACTGTGAGATGTGCAAGCACAATAGTTCTGTTGCAATGCACAAATTTAGTAGGCTCCCCAGGGTCCTAATTGTTCATCTGAAACGTTATAGCTTTAATGATGTTTGGTTGCTGGTGAAGAATGACCAGCAAATTTATATTCCCAAATATTTAAGCTTATCTTCTCATTGCAATGAAAGCACCAAATCACTTCTTCCCTTGAGCAGTAACGTGCCTGTTGAGGACTGCAAGGCCCTGAAAACCTCTCAGGAGTTAATTCCTGAGATAATCAACCTATCGACACTATTGGTGAAACCAACCTCAGATTCAAGTGGTTCTCTAGTTCTACACGTTGCACCACACAAGAATGCTGACCTACAAAGATTCCAGAGAAACTGTGAAGAAGTAAATCAAGAACATCATCAGAGAGACCTGGAAAATGGCTCTAAGCCACAGTCAAAATTGGTAAACTCTGAAGATAAAATGGTCAGTGAAAAGGAGTTGCCAGTGGCTGATTCAACGGTGGATCAGGGAGACAACTCTCTCCCCACGATCTGTGAAGTCATAGGCAAGCCTGTCGGCAGCCCAGACACAGATCTTACGGAAATCCGTCTGCAAGAGGTGCCTGAAAATCCAGAACTTAAGGAATATGAGGAAACCAATACATCTGTAGAGTTAGATTTTGACAATGTCACTCAGTCTACCAGTGGCCTTTATGAGCATAAAGGAAACAGAATCCCAGAAGGATCTCAAGGAATGGCTGGAGAGCTCCAGCAGTGTACTGAGAAGAGAATCAATGAGAAATCCCTTCAGCAGGCATTACCTCCACCTCCTGAGTGTCCTACTAGGAAGCCAGACACCCAGGAACATGCAGAAAATGCCCTCGATAGATATAAAGAATTAAGACTTCTGAAGGCTAATGTGAATTCCCTTGGTGCCTTGAGTTCTGATAAGAGCCCTGGAAACAAAGCCACTTTAGAGATGAAGAACATAGGAACTGAAGGCAAGGAACCAAAAAGAAATGTGAAGATGACAGGTCCTCTTCAGGTCTACAGGCTCATCAGTGTCGTCAGTCACATCGGGAACTCTGGAGATTCAGGCCATTACGTTAGTGATGCTTATGACTTTCAGCAGCGGTCCTGGTTCACATACGATGATCTACGGGTTTCAGAAATCCCAGAGACTCTGATTCAGGAAAAGAGACTTCACTCGGCGTACATCTTCTTTTACATGCACAATGAGGTTTTTGAGGCATTTGAAAAAGGCAGAGAATTCTCAACTACGTAGCACACAGGCAGGAGTGATTCCTCGGGGGGAATAAGAAGATAACTTTTTGCAAAGACATGATTGACAGCCTCACTCAGTCCCTGCTTAATCCATGGAAGGAAAATCCTGTACTCTAATCAGAATCAAGAAGGAACAGATGGAACTCAACAAGAAACAGTTATTAGGGGGAAATATCTGCTTTAACTGCTTCAGACTCCTAGATCCTAGAATTCAGGCTAATATTCATCATTCTCACCTACAAGATTAGAATGGGGCTTTCAATGTTTCGATGCAATGGTTTTCAACACGTTGTTCTTGAACCAGCAACATCAGCAGCTAGGGACTGATTAGACATGAAAATTCTTAGGTCCCACTCCAGAGCAACTGATTCAGAAACAGGAGGTGGGACCAGCAATCTGTGGGAGGTTCTGATGTTCCTGAAAGTTAGAGCACCACTGTGTTAGTGTGTAGAGTGTCTTGGTGTATTTTGCCACTGTATAAATTGCTTATGTTATGTAAACGATTTAAATTACATTTAAAAATAAATAAATTACATTTTTTTGTGTTCCTTTGTTTCAGCCTGCCAAACCTGAGGCTAGAGTTGCCCCAAAATTGGCAGCAGGGGAGTTTCCACAAGGCAGTGCTCCAAACTGCCCCAACATGGGTATGGCTGGGATTCTAAAGAAAGAAGCTAAACACCAGGGTGATCGGTCCACAGCATTTATTAGGGGAACTTACAGAGTGCTGCAGTGTATCCTCAGGTGGACAGTAAGAGGAGAAAAGATGTTCCACCTAAGTATGTCCACAGCAAGAGGGTCAGGGCATGGAGTTTTGGGGAGGGTTTAAGGAATTTGGCTCATGCCAGGGCCAGTTTCTTTTAGTGTTTTGGGGCAAAAACCTAGATATTTTGATCAGTGCCTGGGAATGTTCAAGGCCCCAGTTTGGGTTCAAGCTTCCTGGGAAAAACCTGCAACTGGTGGGTCATAGAGGGGTCAAGAAATTCTGCAATTTTCAATTAGGACACAGAAAGAAAGTGGGGAGAACTGGGGAACCCTACATCCCTGAATTCATGAATGCTTTTCCCTTGTAAACATGTTAAAATAAAAACCAACCAAATACATGTACCATTGTCTGGCTTCCACACGTGTTTGTAACTGATTACTGGTAAAATTTGCCACCTCGCAATCAACTGTATTTGCACATCCTTCCGGGAATTGCAGGAAATGACTTCAAGGTTACAGAGAAAATAAAATCGTATGAGGGTGATTTTGTAAATTGAAAAGCACTATAAAGTGCAGCTTATGCTATTAATATGAATACGACCATAAACCCACCCTCATAAATGTACAACACAGCCTGGTAGCCAAGGCTTAAACATCTATAAAGAACCCAGTATCAATATGCCACGTGAATAGATGAATGGAATTGAGGAGGATTTGTGGGTGCAAAGAGATAAGAAAAGCCTGGTGATGCATAGAGTGTGGTGCAATATTAGGCAGAGAAGTGTGGGAAAGAAGAGAAAAGCAATCCGAAATATACGCACAAGATTTGTTTAAATATTCTTTTAGTATTTAAGGGGAAAAGAAGAAAAGTGCGGTTCAGAAAAGAAAGCTCGGCTCCGTCGCTCCCGCGGTGCTCTTCTTCCACCCCCTCCACCCTGCACCCCTCCCCCTCCCCCTCCTCCTTTCCCTCCCTCTCGCTATCCTCCCCCTCCTCCTTCTCCTCGGCCGCCGCAGCCCCTTCCCGCGCATAGCCACCGAGAGACCCAAGCGCGCCGCGCTACCCACTTTCCCCTCCAGGCCCTGCGGACCCCGAGGAGAACCAGACGGCGAGCGAGCGCAGCGCTCCTGGGCCGGCCAGGCCCCTCCCTCCACAGCCGTTCTGCGCTTCCACCCGCCAAGTCGAGGACCCCTTGGGCAGGACCCTTGGGCAGCAGCCGGCCCCTGCCAGGAGCGAATCGCCCGCACTCCCTCAATCCCTCCCGGGCCGGCTGGCGCGTGAGGACCGGAGCCGCGCGCCGTCACCGCCGCGATGGCCCCTCTGCAGGTGACAGGCTCGTGGCAGGTGACCGGCTCGCTGCAGGTGACCGGCGGCGGAGGGCCCTGATGCTCGAGCTGGATCCCTAGGCCGGAGCCCTTGGGCTGCCCGACCTCCGCAGCCGGCAATCCGCGTCTGCGAAAGTGGCGACTTCACCGCGCGCGTTAAGTTTCCTACCGACTGCCCGTATTCCCCACCCGCCTGCAGGTGCTTGACCCGGACGCGGCACCGCCCCGTCTGTGAGGACAGGACGGTTTGCATTTCAAGCGGATGGCCCGCAGAGCGGAGAACGGCGGAGTCCCACTGGGGATGCGGGGACAGTCCCACTAAGTGTGACATCTCCGCTTGGCCAGCCCAGCGCCGCCTCCCCTCGCCGGACGCTCCAGCGACGTTCAGGACACGGAGAGGCAGTGAGGGGACAGACGGAATGAGCCAAAGTCATTAGGGAGCAGGTTTCAGTCACTAAGGCCGAAGCAGAAAGGGACGGAGTGACGGTCCCCACGACCCTGCGGGAAAATGCGTCGAACGAAAGTGCCTTTCAGCGGCGGCGGCGCAGACTGGCTTTGTGAGGACGATATTGATGACGAAGATGAGGAGGAGGAAGACGCAGACGGTCATGATGACGGTGATTCTGGGGGTGAGGAGTCTCGACCCGCTCGCAAGGCCCCGCGCTGCCCGGTGGTCTCAGGCCGAAGGGCCGGGGGCGAATCGGGGCCCGGCAGCGGCCCCTTGGCAAAAACTTACTCACAGAGGGGGACAAACGCGGCTCTCCCTCTGGCTCCCCGTGCGGGGCTCAGTTTGCTCCTTTTTATGGACCTTAAATGGAGAGAGAGTAACCCCACACAGAATGCATGAATTCTTGCACTCCTTACCCTTCCATCACTGTATTGATTCCTTTTTTAGAAAGCATCAACCCTCCCCCAAAAAGAAATCAGAATATATCCATAATTCCACCACCGATATTTTGGTGCATTTTCTTCCAATAACACAAATGTAATGATATGAATTCATTCATACCTACATATAATTTATAAATTATATTAATATAATCGATATGATTATAATATATCATATATTTATACAATTTACACATAATTTTGTATATGATATAAATTATATAATTTAAAAATGATATGTTTGTTGATGTGTAGCCTTGCTCACTTTTCTCTCTCGGCCTCCCGTGTGTGTGTTTGACCTTCCTGGGCATTACCAAAGGGCAGGGAAAGTAAGGAAAGCAACAAGGGCTAAACTTCAGAGCATTTACAGAGGTCACAAGGGGAAGGAATGTCACTATTTCCAATGCCAAAGTTCCTTCCATGCCATGATGGCATCAATTGCACTGGTGGCGCAAGGTGGATCCACACATGATAATTTATATAAACTGACCGTGGCTACGTGAGTTTTAAAAAAACACTGAGTCTCATAGAGACAATATATCTGCAGTACTCCAAAGTTTCCTGGACACTCAGATTCAGTTCAACTTCTTTTGCATATAACTCTAATTCCTCCCTCGTGCACTCATCCATTACTGCTCAAGCCTGCAAGTCTGCTTTCCAAGAGCTTCCCTCTGGGTTCACATAATCATTCCTTTACCTCCCCTTTGCCTTGTGCATTGCCTTTCTTTTCCCAATTGTCCGTGTAAAGATGGGGATATGTGTCCAAGAAAACAAGACACAGTGATGAGCAATCCTTTTTACTTAGTCACACTTTGGGTTCTTGGCTAGCTCACTCATGGTTGGAAGAGTGTTTCTCAACTTTGGCACAATTGACATTCGAGATTGGATGATCCTTGGTTGCAGGGGCTGTCCTATGCATTGTAGGACGGTTAGCAGCATCTCTGCCTTCAGCCAATGCTGAACATCCACTGGGGCCACAGTCAGCTCTGATTGACAGCCTTACTCCCCAGCACAATATCCCACACACTATTGCCTGTGACCAAGGAATTCCTTTTAAAGCAGAAGATTCAAAGCAGTGGATATGCTGATAGAATTTAATGTTTGATCACCTGGAAATAAAGAATGGAGAATGGCCTATTGAAGACTCAGTTATGGTACCATCTGAGTCAGAAACTGGGGAGGTTTAGATTCTGTTCTACACGAACCTATTTAAGGTGTTATTTCTACCCTAGACAAATTACACTCATCCAGGAATCAAGGGGTGGAAGTGATTGTGACATTTCCCACTATTCTGACCCATTTGCAAAATATTTACTTCCTGCTCAGGTGAATGAGGACTCTTTGGGATAAGCATTAATATTCAAGAGCACAAAGCCTCCTTAAGGGGACATAAGTGTTGCATCAAATAGAAGTTGAGACTGCATCCTGGCCAGTCTGAGCTGAATTGTGTCCTCCCTCCAAAAGTCATTTTTAAGCCCTAATGCCTACTACCTCAGAATGTGAGTGTATTTGGAGATTAAGTCTTTACAGAGGTGATTAAGCCAAAATGAGGTCTTTAGGGTGAACCTAATCCAACATGACTAGTGTTATAGGAAGAGGCAATTCGGGCACAGATAGAGGAAAGAAAAACTGAATGAAGACACAGAAAGAATATGAACAGCCATCTACAATACAAGCTAAGGAGAGAGGCTTGGAACAGCCTTCCCTCATGGCACTCAAGAGTCAACCCTGATAACAGCTTGATCTTAGACTCCAGAATGGTGGGAATATAATTTACTGTTGTTTAAGCCACTCAGGCTGTGGTACTTTGTTTGCAGTGGCCCTAGCACACTAATACAGCCTCCTGATGCTGATGGCTTTGCAGCAATGCATTACTCTGTCAGTTTGATACAAGAGAGAACATATGCCTAGAATTGAGGAAATTCTCTGAGGTGCTGCTACTCAGTCCAGAGATAAAAGTTACTGGAATGTTTAAGAGCAGCTCCATACAGGCAGGGCTCTTAAAGGCTCAGTCTCCTCAGGAACAAAGATTGGGATCTCCCCACCAGCTAAAGACGAACACTGGCAGAGGGCAAAGAAAGCATGGACTGGGCAGCAAAGAAGTTATGAAAACCAACCATGACCTCATAGGCACAGCAGGAAGGACTCTAGTTGTCATCTGTAATTTTTCCCTTGGTATCACTCTCTTGCTCATTCTATCAAAACTCACATTATCCTTATCTCTTCCCCCTGCTATGATATGTGTGATGTTTTATTTTCATTTAATTCCCAAGATTACAAGATATGACAAGGTAGTAGCTGAACTATAAAAGTAATAATTAGCTGGGCATGGCGGCTCACGCCTGTAATCCTAGCACTCTGGGAGGCTGAGGCAGGCAGCCTCAAGGTCAGGAGTTCGAGACCAGCCTGGCAAGAGCGAGACCC
>CAUYRT010013391.1:0-20261 GCA_963574885.1 Lepilemur ruficaudatus
CCCACCCCCCAATTCCCTAGTGATCACTCCCACCATTTGAGCACCATAGTGTTAATCAGCCAATACCAATTTAATGGCGAGTACAAGTGGGGCCCATTCTTTGGGTCCTGTGTCACCTCACTTTGAATAATGGGCTTAAGCTCAATCCAGGATAATATCAGCGGTGCTAGCTCACTGTCATTTCTTAAAATTGAGTAATATTCCATTGAAGAGTTTTTATTTTAATCCAGGCAAAGTTACCAATTTTTTTCTTTTGAGGGTTTTACTTTTTATACCTATAAAAGGACTTCTTTCATATTCAATGTCACACCTTTGTATTTTTAATATTTTTTTAAAAAATTTATTCCTATCCATGTCTTTTATCCTTTCAAAAATAACTTTTCTCTATGACGTAAAAAAGCATTTTTTAAATATAGAAAACAACTGCTGCTTCATTATAATTTACTGAATGCTGTCTTTTCTCCAGTTATTTGTAAGGTTCCTATGCCATTTATTAACCGTCTTTGTATATGTGAATTTGTTTTGAGTCACTCTATTCTATTCCTTTGGTCTATATGTCACTGTCTGCACCAATGCCTCTTAATAACCATACCTTTGTGATAACTTTGGCCATCTTTTAAGTGAGTTCCTCTATCTTATCCTGGTTTTCCCAAGAAGCAGAGCCTAAGGCAGACAGCTTAACCACTATGACTTTAATGGGCAGTGCAATCCTAGGGAGGAGAAGTGAAGGACAAGAGGAGTGAAGAAAGGAAGGAGGGTGAGCCCTCAAATGCAACTAATTGCTGGATATACAAGACTGTCTTCAAATAGGCAGTATATATTGAGTGTCATGACAGTCCATACTGGAGGAGAAAGGGAATTAATCTATTCATGAAACAATTTTCGAGTGCACTTTTATGGTGTGAGTTAGAGCTGACCAGAGTTCCATGGCTCGCCATGGATAGGGAAACCCTGAAGCAGGAGGCAAAAAGGACACAGCAAGTGCATGAGCTGAGGCATGCCAGGTTGGAGTGCATGCACGGCAAGCTGCCTGCCTCAGGGGTGGCTGGAACAGGAGACAAAAGAGGCCAACACGATCTGTAGCAATGCATCAGTGGCGCTGATACACCCTCCTGCTTGTTTTTATTCTGCTAAATGTTCTTAGCTATTTTGGATTCTTCATATACAATATGAATTTTAGAATCAGATCACCAAGTCTCTTAGCCAGTTCAGGCAGCTATACCACAATACCACAAACCAGAATACCACAAATTGGGCTCCTTAAGCAACAGAAATTTATTTCTCACAGTTCTAGAGGCTGGGAAGTCTCTCTCATGAACAAGGTGCCAGCAGATCTGATGTCTGGTGAGGGCACTCTCTCTGGTTCATAGATGGCGGTTTTCTCTGTGTCTTAATGCGATAGACAGCAGAGAGAGATGACGCAAGCTCTCTTGTGTCTCTTCTTATAAGGGCAGTAATCTCCTCCATGAGTGCTCACCCTCATGACTTAATTTCCTTCCAAAAGTCTCTTCTCCAAATACCATTACATTAGATATTTAGGCTTCAACATATGAATTTGATGGGAGTGATCATAAACATTCAGTCTGCTACATCAAGTATCTGAAAATAGTCCTGTTTAGAGTTTGATTGGACTTACATAGAATTGATAGATTGCCATTTTTTTATAATTTTAGTTTTTCATACAGTACAAAAATATTTTTCCACATATTTTGGTCTTATCTAATGTATTTAAATAAGGTTTTATCACATTCTTCACTAAGGATTTGCAATCTTTTGTGTATTTATACCCAAGAATCTGTTAGCTTTTGTTACTTCTGTATATGTTATCCAGAATACATCATAATATTATTATATATTATATAATGTAAATACATTAATATATTATTATACATTATGTAATGTTACACATTATATAATGTAAGTATATTAATACATTATTATACATTATATAATGTTACACATTATATAATGTAAATCCATTATTATACATTATATTATAATGTATTATATATATTTTTATATATTAGATAAGGTATTTATAATACAATATAATGTATACAAAGAAAATGGGTAACATTCATATCAGAGGATAGATGTTAATATAGTTTGAATATGCCCCCCCCCCAAAGTTCATGTGTTGAAAACTTCATCCTCAATGCAGCAGTGTTGCAAGGTGGGACCTTTAAGTGTTTTTTGTTTGTTTGTTTGTTTTTTAGAAGTTATGAATTTATTAATATTTGCTCCTAATACCATGGCCTCAAAATAAAATAGCAATTGACAGAATTAAAGGAGAAAGAGAAAAAAATCTATAGTCACAGAAATTTAAAAATCTGTGGGAGGTAGAATAAAATCCCACCAAAGATATCTACATGCTAACCGGCAAAGGATTCTGCAGGTATCAACCTTTAAGTGTTGATTAGACCACTAGGGTTCTGCCTCATAAATGGACTAATGCCATTATTGTGAGAGTGGGCTTGTTCTTGAGGGAGTAGCGTCCTTATAAAAGGATGAGTTTTGGTCCCCTTTTGTCTCTCTCATGCCCTTTTATTTTGCCCTTCCACCATGGGATGATGCAGCAAGAAGGCCCTCGCCAGATACTAGTCCCTCAATGTTGGACTTTTTAGTCCCCAGAACCATGAGCTAATACATTTCCATTCATTATAGATTACCTAGGCTGTAGTATTTTTTAGCAGCATAAAACAGCATAAAACTAAGACAAATGGTCAAGTAACTTTGAAAGATGCTCATGCTTCCTAGGAAACAGGATAATTTATATTTAAAAACTAATACATTACTAATATCATATAAAAATAAAAATCTGATAATATGTGTAAAGAATGAAACCACTAATGATTATTAATTTTGATAGAGCAGATAGTTTATTTATTACTATCTACATTTAGATCAACTTGATAATGTTGAGATTAAAGATGTAAAAACAATTTTCAGAGAAATGTGCATGTGATTAAAAAGACATAAACTGAAGAGAAAATTGTTGTATTATGCTGGAAGAAAACCTGAATGTTCACTAACAGGTGAATGGATGAATAAATTACAATATATATATTATGTGATATACTACAGAGCATTTTAAATGAATGAACTGTATTTACATATGTCAACAATGATCAAATATCAAAGAATATAAGATCACAGCAAGAATCAAGTTATAAAAATGTTTACAGCATGATAGCATGTATATAAAGCTTGAAGCACACAAAATAATACTATTCATTCTCAACGAGCAAATACAGGAGGTAAATATATGCAACCACCAGTGGTATTGACAAATGCAAAATTAAGCATATTCAGTCCCTTTTGAAAAGGGCCAAGAAATACAAGAGGAGCACCCAGAGGTCTTGACCTACCTACCTATAATATTATGTATCATTTAAAAATCATGTTTGATATCATGATAAAGTGGCTACATTTTAACAGAGACATGTTTACATATGTGTATATTATAACATTGTTTCTACAGGTAAGATTCTGTGGGATAAAACATACCAAGGCTTGTAGCTAGTGCAAAGAATTATTAACTTCTTTATCATTTTGTAGGTTTTCCTCTGTAGATGATTTTAATTTCCGTAGAAAATAAGGAAGGCATGCTTTGTGCTAAAGCTGAGAGAGGTTTAAGCAACATTATTTTTAAAACCAATTAGGTGCTCTGATTCCATTTATTCAGAAAGAGATCTATATCTACATACGCTGCTTCCAAACATGACTGTCTTTTTCTAATTAAGAGAATATTTTATCCTGCCTAACCCATTTCACCTATAGATGAGTGCTTGATTTAACATTTACATAACTAATTGGCTACATCTGCTTGCTACTACCTCCTCGGGAAGCTTTGCAGCTTCTCAACAACATCCAAACCTATTACTTTTTAAGAACCTAAATATTTTCCCCATATAAATCATTTTCCATTATTTGAGCTTTGAATAATCTTTCAACATGAAATATGCAGTTTAACAGGGATATCTAATGATGTCTATACAAATCCTAAAGTGAATGTTTTTGCAAAATGAAGTATCTCTTTGTTATGGGCATTATTCTTTATAAATATAAACCATCACTCTTTATTATCTGGTTTTTTTAAACTATTTTTTGTTTTTGTAGATTAGAGTGAATGTTAATTCATTTTTACCAGCAGAATATTTTTTCGGGGTATTTATGATCCTTAAAAAATCTTTAATTAAGGGTTGGAGTTTTAGGGAAATTATACAACATCTATCAAATGAGAATGTTCTGTAAGTGCTTATAAAATCAATAACCTAATGATATAAGTAGGTATATAAAGAGATCATAAAATTAAAGAACACTTACTTGTTGTCTGTTATCATTCTAACAAGCCTAACATTTTATGCGAGACAACCAAGAACATATACCTTATTTAATATATTCAGAATACTCTTTATACTTTATATCAAATAATATAAATACTATTTCAGAATATTTTAGAATAACAAGTATACTATGCATTAAAATAGCAATAATTCTAGTTACATGGGAAACAATCTTTGAATATATAATAATGTAGCACTGGGGCAATCCAAAAATTTGTTTCTGAGTAACAGACCTCCAGGTTCTCAGTAAGCCCCAAACACTTAAGGAGAATAGATGAATAAGAAACAAGACAGGAATGCTCAACTTCTGAAATGAGGAACTTGATCCAAATATTTTAGGGTGTTTTCTATTTTAACAAAACAGAAATTTATCACATATGTGATTATGTCAGTCCTCCAGACTGGTTTACTTGGAATTTACATCACTGCAATTCTGTAGTCAGCCCTTTCTTTTTCACTGAATGCTCCAAAACCATCTCTTTTCCACAGTTGCTGCATAATTTCTTAAATAGCTTTAGAAACTTTCAAGAGGAAAGGAACTAAATGAATAGATTAATGAGGGGTTCTTTGTGAAACTCTTAGAGCTCCTTCAGTGGCAGGTGTGATAAATTACAACACATTATTGTGGTGATCATGCAGCAAACCATTATTAGTACTTAATGTAAACTATCTCATTACACAGGCACTATTTGAGTTTAAACATACTTTAGCAGAAAATGTAAACTGTTCACACAATTCCAAGTAAATATACCTTCCTCTAGACGGAGATTAAGCTTTCATATAGAAATGTTGGCCATGTTTACTATCAAACAGCTCAGTTATATTTTACTCATGCACAGAAAAATCCCAAACCTAAATTTCATGTGCACAGGATATTAACCCTTAAACATTTCTGTTTATAATGACCTAATTTTACTGAAATTTATATGCATAACATATAAAAGTACATAAGATATTCAGAAGTTTTATGAGAAATAAATCACATGAATAAACAGTTGTGTTTGATATAAATGTTATATTGTCAGTGTCCTTTATTGAACAAAATAACTTTCTTAATATCTAGGAAAGTCTGGTTCTAAAACCCATTGTGTACCAAACAGAGAAAGTTTTTAACTTCATTCATTTAATTATTATTAGAAACATCACATTATTTTTTCCTTCTTTAAAATAAAGGAAATTCTATACATTATTGAATGTAAGTTTAGTGACATAAACTTTACTTTAACCCCAGATATGCTATTCCTCCACTGTATGTCCCAACTGTGAACACTCCCATCATCTCCATTGCTCCAACCTAAGACTTCAATCATTTCTCACCTGGACTATTGTTAAAGTTGCTTAACTGGTCTCCATGCTTCTATACCTGTCCTCTTATATTCATTATCCATGGAGTAATTAGAGTAAACTTTTAAAAACATACATTGGATCCGTTACTCTCTTAATTAAAACACTCCAGTGAATCCTCATTGTAAATAGAATATTTTCTCCATGGCCTCCAAGGCAAGCCTGACCTTGTTGCTGTCACCTTTTATAACCTCATCTTTCACTGCTTACTTCACCTCCCCCTCTGGCTTCAGAAACATTGGACTTTTTCCGTCCATCAAAAATTCCATGCTTATATTCTGGTCTCAGAATCTTTACCCTTATTATTAACTTTGCCTAGAATGGTCTTTTTCTTGATCTAAGTATGGCTGTCTCCTTCATTCATTTCTCAGACCAAATGCACCATCTTCTTAGCCAGGTATTTCCTTATTGAGATTCATTGTTGTGTTAGATTACAATTTATTTGGAGTTGTTAGGGTAATTGCAGAACTAAAGTAAAAAACATCAGCAGTTTGACCATATTCTGAGATAATGGAATTTATTCTCTATATATCCAAATCTTAATACATTAAAACCATATCATAAAATACCCAGAACAACCACATATATACAAAATTATATGAAAATAACTGATGCACTGGCCACATTAACAAATAAGGAAGTACCAGGAACTCAAAGCATAAAGGGGGAGATTCTAACATCTATACCTACGTCCAAGCAATAACTGACAGTTTAATTTTAAAAATTACCTTTGCCTAGGGAAAAAAATAAAAATAAATAAACTAAGAAAGTTTTTTTTTTCTTCACCATATGTTATTATTAGCTGGTCTTTCTTTTTTTTTTATCAGTTTACATTTTATAAGAAAACAGATGTTTCTGAACAGGTGTAAGTGGGTGGATTTGAAAACCTATATACATTGAAAGCTTTTGTGTTGCTTTTATGTCTGTTACTTTAAAACAAAGAGAAGAAAAGATATTATAGTGTCCCTTTCCTTTAAAAGCCTTTATTGACACTTGCTTTTATTTTCTGCTGCTATTTTCATTTTTCTTCCCTTCAATAGTTGACCAAATAAATAAATAATGATGAAATGCAGTTTACTTTTACTTTTTCCTTCAAAATTGAACTATCTCAGAGGGGAAAGTATCCAGTTATCCAGTGGTCTGTGTAATAACTTCACACTACCTATCTCATCTGTCCTTTCATTCCTGTCCCCTGGTCGAGTTCTGGCCCTCATTATTTTATGCTTATACTTTTCTTTTTGCTGAAAATACCTATATGAATTGTATAACTGAATTTTTTTCCTCACTAGAGTCTCTCATGAATAATGTCTCCAAAGGAATATTTTAAACAGCAGATTTAATCAGGGAGATGGAATGGAATAAACCCTGAACCCAAATTAGGAGACCTGTTCTTAAAATATTTCTTGGACTTTTGAACTATTTTACCTTTTCATCTTATTTATTTATTTAGTTGGAGAATCTGTTTTCTCAACTTCGCAATCTTTTTCTCAGACTTACTAAAAGGATAAAAAGAGTACACATGTTACATTTTTTACAATAATGCTTGATATTGAATAAGTACTACAAAATTGCTGCTAATTTTTCTCCCCTAAGCCAAACCATTAGTAACATCCCATCACCAAGAGAATACATTCTTAATGTTTCCTAATCACATTAAAATTTTGCCACAAATTGGAACCAAAATATTCGTTCAGTAAATTTGCCGCCCACATGTTTAGTCCTTCAGGAAGTTGGACACGGCTTCGCACATGCCTTGCATTCTCATTCCTGTGTCATTTCTTGCATAGTTTCCTCTATCTGGAATTCCTTTATCCATCCTTGTTTAATGACTGAAATGTTTTTCATTTACCTCTTCCAGAAACCTTCTCAGATTTCCTTTCAAAATGCCATAAGGCAATATGTTATTACCTATATAATATTTCATATTTCTATGTCCTCAAACACCATGATCTTAAACAATGTGTCAGATGAAGTTATTTTCTTGTTCATCACAACCAGACAGTGGGTTCTTTGAAGAACCCTTCCATAGCATACTGTACCCAAAAGAATAGAACCTAGTGGAGACCTTGGTAATTGGTGTTTGGTGAATTTGATGAAGACAAGAAATTTTGTGTATGTGTGTCAGTGTGTGTGTGTACTTTCGTGTAGATGCTGTGTGTCTGTGTGTGTTCATATGCATAGGGTGATATAAAGAATAGTGTTAGAGAACAAGAAGAAACTGGGTAAGAATGGTAAATTTTATGAGCTTCTGAGAAAACTCATCTATCCACTATTCAACGTGCAGTTACCGGGTGCTAAATCCGTGCCAGGCTATGTTAGAAAGCACCAGGAATGTAACTGTGAGTAAGACAAAGTTCCTGCCATTGTGACGCTTGCATTCTAGAGAGGGAGACAGGGAATGAACAGGCAAACAAATAAAGACAAAGTATTATATGATGTTAGGATGTGATCAGCTTTATAAAGTGAGTAGAACAGAGAAAAGGGACTGAAAGTGACGGGGGTTGCAATTTTAGAATGGGTGGTCAAGGAAGTCCCACAAAAGAGCTGATATTTGTTAAGCAGGGATATAAAAGAGGTGAGGTATTGAGCCATGTAATTATCTAGGAAAAGATATTTCTGGGTAGAGGAAACAGCAAATGCAAAGGTTTTAGAAAATAATAAAAATGTATAACGTTCTCCTGTGGAACCGGTTTAGCCTGTCCCTCTTACAGGTGAAATCACTATTAGCGTTTCTTTGGTAAAGATGGTGTTTTTAATTATTTCTGTAATACAGTAAAATTTTTTGTCTCTCTCAGGCATCTTTCTTCATCTTTAAGGTGAGGTTCAATTAAGGGAACATTAAGGATTGTTCTAGCACCCGATTGCTATACTTCCATGAATTAAATGCTTCTCTGCCCTCTTAGCATCACTTTCTTCATTTGTGCAGAGTGTAATATTTTTATCTTATCAATTTATTTTGAATTTATACATGTGATTATAACACTATGAAGTAAAAATTGTTATTGTGTTTTATTATTAGTGGTAATATTTTCTCTTTATTTCTTGATTTCTGAAGCCTTGATTAACTGGCCCTTTGTATTAGTCAGTTTTGATTCAATTTTGAGGCAGCATTATAAAGCCCTCAAATAGCAATGGTCAGAAATATGCTGCGGAGCTGGATGCTCTCTCTCCCCACCCCTCAGTAATTTTAGCATACCAACAAAAGAGGATCTTCCTGGAAACATCAAGAGGAGCTCACAAGGTGGACTCAGGCATTGGGTTTTTGTGCAATCATATATGGAATCCATAGGTGATCCGTGTTACTGTCTTTAGTTTTGGAGGCTGAGAGGTGACTAAGGCAGTTGTTCAACCTAGAGAAATTAGCTTTGTTCACTTCAGCATTTGGCTGAAAGGTTGGCTTGGGAAGACAGTACTCCAGCTGGATGTTGCACATGGCACAGATTGATCTTGAAATCTGGTCCTGAAATTAACTCCACAGCAGAGATTTCACACATGCAGGCACAAATGAGCACTTGTGAACATCCCCGTGAAAGAGCTGCTAATACTGTCTAAACTGGCTTTCATTTTGGTAGCCAGCTTTCCAGATAAATGTCAAATTAACTGGATAATTATACTTGAGTATGAACCCAGTGCCAGTGTTAGCTGTTTGGAATAATATTTATTTTTCTTTAAACCATGCTGGCTTCATAATCTTATAGAAATGTTATTTACCTCAGATTTGGGGAAATATGCAAATAAATGAAAGACTAAACAGAATGGGCTATCATTTTCCTTCTTCCCTCCATTCCTTCCATCCACCTTTCCTTCCTTCCTTCCTTCCTTGTATGTACTCTGTGCCAAGCACTGTGTTGGGTGTTGTGGAGTAAAACAAGATGTGTTAACATACAGTCTTTTTTGATAGTCAACTAGCAGCCTCATGGGGAAGATAGACATATGCTAAATGAAAAATATTATAAACATGTTCTCACAGAAATGACAAAACATATATTTTGCAAGCACACAGATCCTAAGTCCTGAGACACCTAAGACTTTCTTTCTGTCTTGGCTACTCTTTTAACTCCACTGGTTAGCAACGTGATAACACATAGTAGGTATTTAATACATTGTCTAGCTTTGTGGAAGAGACAGTGGCAAATAAATGAAAACTTAATAAAAGAGATCATATTTGAACTGGGATATAAAGGCATTTCTTTTCTTTTTTTAACCTATTTTCTTTGCGAAAAGAACCCTGGAAGTTTCAAACATTTTCTCCTTCTACCGTGATCCCGCATTTTGTGATTGGCTGTAATTCTCACCAGCAGTGTAAGAGAGGGCAAGAGATACGAACAGACACATCAGAAAAGAAGATAGACAAATGACCAAAAACACTTGAAAAGATTCAAACATCATTAGTTATCAGTGGAGAGCAAATTAAAACCATAATGAATGACATTACACACTTTTAGACTGACTATGATTAAATAAAGACTGAAAAAATTGTGTTGGTATGTAGATTTATTAAATTTATTGCTTATATAAGCAAAATGATATATCCCAAAAGGGACAGTTTTACTTCTCTATTTCTGAACTTTATATGATTTATTGCTCTTTTATTTTCTATATTCCAATTGAAAGGACCTCCAATACAGTGTTTGCATTTTCATTTTGGAGTTATGAGTTCTGTATATCATCTGGTACATGTCCTTTGTCAGGTATATGCATTGTGAATATTATCTCCCAGTCTCTGGATTGCCTTTTGGTTTTGTTAACATTGCTTCCAAGGAGCAAAAGTTTTGAGTGTCGATTAACTTCAATTTATCAATGCTTTTATAATAATACAAATGATTAATGTTCTATGAAAATTAATAAAAATGACTATGTTCTAAGAAAACTTTGTTTAAACACTCTAGAAATGTTATAATTTTAGGTTTTACATTTATGTCTGTCATCAGTTTCCAGTGTACAGTAAGAGATACTGACCTCTTATCACTAAAAATTCCATTTCAAAATTTAATTGTTCTAGAAACATTTATTGAAAAGAATTTTCTTTCGTGATTGAATAGTCTTGGTGCCTTTGTAAAAAATCAATTAGCTAAATACATGTAGGTTTATTTCTGAAATCATAATTTTTTTTCCATTGTTCTATATGTTTGAACTTCTGCCACACCCAAAGGCGTCTTGACTTCTGTAAGCTTTAAGTCTTGAAATCAAGTATTATAGTTATTCTACCTTTGTTCTTCTTTTTAAGAAAAAGCTAGCAAAGTAATGTTAAGTCCTTTGAATTTCCATACAAATTTTAGAATAAGCTCGTAGAGTTTGCCAAAAAAGCCTATGAGATTTTGATTGGATTGGATTGAACGTATAGATTTGTTCAGTAGCTTTGTTGGAGAAGTGACGTTTTAACAATATTGAGACATTCAATCCGGGAACATGATATATTGTCCCATTTACTTAGACCTTCTTTAGTTTCTCTCAACAATATTTGTAATTCTTAGCGTGAGATGATGGTTTTTCTTATATTTATCTAAGTATTTTATTAATTTTAGTGCTATTATAAATTGATTTTTAAAAAGTTTAAGTTTTTGAATTATTTACTGCTAATATATTCAAATACAAAATATTTTTATATTAACCTTTTATTCTATAACCTTGTTAAATTCACTCATTAGTTCTAACAATTGTTTTGTAGACTTACGGGATTTTGTTTGCAAATATATATTATAGAACTGTATGTCGATATATCTCAATAAATGCAAAATGGAAATTCCTAATTCTCTTTTCTACTAGGTCTTTGCTCTTTGTAAATGGCATTGCTCTCACCCTCACGTTTGCTCCTAAACACTAGGCATCATCTTGATTACTCCTTTGTCTCATCTTCCAAAGAAATCCAGAAAATCCTCTGATTATGTCTGCCATCCTGAATTTTCCAGTTCTATTTATTTCTACAGCCACTGCCTTAGTCCCCAGTCGCAATCGTCTCATGTCCAGTGAGATAAAACAAATAAAAAAGAGACATGAGAAAGCATGAAAATACAAAATGTTTGAAAAAGAAAATCTAAAAGAAGTAGTAATGAGAGAAAATTATACAATACTATTAGTGTCAGATAAAGTATACGTTAAGACAAAAATCAGTTTAAAACACTATGTAACAATTTCAAATGTATATGTCTAATACCCCAGCTTCAAAATCTGTAAAGCAAAAATGTATAAATAACTGCAAGGACAGATAGGCAAGGTATACTATACCACCAAAATAGTGTTTTTTAATATGTCTGCCTTCCACAGTAATTCATCCTACTGACAAAAATCGGTAAGAATGTGGATATTTGTCCAACAAAATAACAAGCTTGATTTAATGGACGTATATGTCAACAATCATATCATTTGCACATAATTACAGTTTGTTTAATTCCTTTCTGTTTCTCATATATTTTATTTCCTTTTTCTTATCTTATTCTTTTCTCTCATATTGGCAGATATGCATATCTAAGATATGCAGAAAAAATATTAGAAGTATAATTCTCCAAGTACTTTAAGAAGAAAGGAATTTGATTAAAGGAGATAGCAGGTCATAAAATACCTAGGAGTACAGAACTAAGTTGTAGGCTAATCTTTCAGGAATGTCACTCAGGAAAAGGCAAAAATCCCTCAACATAATAATACTATTTCTAAGGTCACAAATGATCAAGAAGTTACATTGGCTTCAATGTTACTTTCCCTGCTTAATAAAGACACATTGGAAAAAGAAGCACGGGTTTCCAAAGCCGAGATGCAGGGGTAAATACTCTGAAGTAAGAAACTACCACTCTCATGAACACCACCACTCTCATAACTGTGACTGTCTCTTGACACTTTGGAATGCTGCTGCAAAATGTTTTTTCTTTTTCATGACAATATTTGCTGGCAGAAGAGCTAAAAAAGGTAGAAATATGGTCTCTAACTCATTTGTATCTTTTCTACTTTGTGCTAGTGTGCCTAATTAGCAGATTCCATTTTGCACTCAGATAACTATTTGCAAGTGTGGAAAATGTGATTTTATGACCCAGCACATATACCTAGCAAAAGAGTGAAGGACAATTTTAGAAGCTACAGTGTTCTAAACAACATTTTTGTCTTGTTTCTTGTTTCTCATGTTAATGAAATGCCTCTAACAAATCATCATTCACTGTGTTGTTTACTATATGCTTTTTCTGTATATACTTTATTAGGTTAATTGTGGCCTAAGTTAGGTTAATTGGTTAACCTAGGTTAATTGTATATTAACCTAGTATATTTCTATATATACTTTATTAGGTTAATTGTGGCCTGGAGAGAAAAATTTATAGTTATAAAATCAGATGGAAGCCTTTTTTTTTTTTTTTTCCTAACCTAGAGCCGGGTTTTTCATGTAGTCTTTAAATTAACCTTATGTTTTCTGCTGGACTTTCTCTATATCTGTAGATTTTTAGACTTGGGTATCTTTGGGTTCCTGTCTAGAAAATAATCTTTCTCCCCAGGCATTGTCCCTTATGTACAGTCTAGTCTGTTATTTCTGCTATTCTAGTTCTTTTATCATATCACATTTCTGTCTTCCAGAAATATGTTAAATGATTTCTCCACTCTATGTAATCCCTCCCACTGATTTCACTGTGATAGCTTCCTTTCTTTTATTCCATTAGCATTATTTTAATTGGATCTCTGGAGGGAGTGTGAATAAAAAGACATGAAAAGTCTGCTGAATTTTTCAAAGCTTTCAAATGCTTATTTACTTTCCTATCTCCTTTATTAATATTTGATAGAGATAGTTAAAATCTTTTCTCATGATGGTAAACTTTTAATTTTCTTCTTGTGATTCTGTCTTTTCTTTATATGTTTTGAAACTTTGTTGTTAGGTGCATTTAAATTTATAATCTTGCTTGTAAATTGAATCTGTTCTTAATATCTGATTATTCTGTATATTGGTATTTGCTTTAAAGTGTATTTTATCTGACATTAATTTAGACACATCCAATATATTTATTTTGCTTGAATTTACCTGGTGTGTTTTTTATTGTCTTAGACTTCTATTCTCTATACATTTTTAAATATATAGTCTCACGATTTATGTTTTAGCTCTACATTGATTATATGATTTGTTTGTACTTTCTATTAATATCTGTCCACTTAAGAATATTTTTTTCTTTTTCTCATCCTTTTTTTAAATCATTATAATTTTTCCACCTACTGGTTTAGAATTTATATCAAATCTGTATTTTAGTAGTCTTTCTGTAATTTGTAATATTCATGTATTCATTTTAATAAATTATAAAGCTAATCTCTTATTAAACAATACATGGAGAGAAGACTTATATCCAATTCCCCATTACAGCAATTATTCTCATATGGAACTTTTTAACTTTTAGGTCATGATTTGTTTCTACCTTAATTGATTAATTTTGTAAATTGGATGCTATTATTATTGTTTAATATAATTCATTTTTCCTTCTAGTTTTACTGACTCACATAGAATTATATGTTAATTTCTTGAGACTTGGTTTTAAAACGCATTCATCTAGAATTTTTTTTCTTACTTTTTCCAGGACTCGGCGGGTAATATCAACTTGGAAATACTTTAAAAATCTTTTCTGGCCGGGCGCGGTGGCTCACGCCTGCATTCCTAGCACTCTGGGAGTCTGAGGTAGGAGTCTCGCTTGAGCTCAGGAGTTCGAGACCAGCCTGGGCAAGAGCGAGACCCCCGTCGCTAAAATAAGAAATAAAAACACATTAAAAATAAATCAATAGATAAATCATATCAAATATCTTTAAAAAATAAAAATTAATAAAAAGATCTTAACAAAAATCTTTTCAGCTTGAATGAAGGTTTTGAAGCAGAGGTAGTGGTCAATCTGTCCCCCAAATCAAATAAAAGAGATCTTTGCTGTTAAGAATTCTCAAAGGAATTTTTGGCGACGTAGATGAACCTGGAAGACATTATGTTAGGTGAAATAGGCTAGGCACAGAAAGACAAAAACACCATGTGATCTCACTCACACATGGAATCTAAAGAAGTTAATCTCGTGTGAGTAGAGAGTAGAATAGGGTTACCAGAGGCTGGGGAGGGTAAGGAGTGTGTATGTGCAGGGGGAGAGGTTGGTCAACGTGTACAAAGTTACAGTTAGGAAGAATAAGTTCCAGTGTTCTACTATATGGTAGAGTGACTACAGCTAATGATAAGGTATTGGATATTTCAAGATAGCTAGAAGACAGGATTTTGAATGTTATCACCATAAAGAAATGATAAATGTTTAAAGAGATGGATATGCTAATTATCCTGATTTTATCATTATACAATGTATACATGCCTTGAAACATCACACTGTATCCCATACATATGTGCAATTATGTGTCAATTATAAATTAAAAATACATAAAAAATTATCATAGGAGAATTGTTTTATTTTTTATTCAGCTCCACCTGGACAAATAGAGATAAACATCTCTGCTAATTCTCTCCAGTCAGGTTTTAATGTATTTTGAATTATGATTATTCAGAGATCCTGTTTTTCTCTGAATTTCTCTTAACTAAGATGCCAGTCTGATAGACCCAAGTCACTGTGTCCACTCTTCAGCGTAGCTGACCGGTTGTAATGGAGGTTTTAGGCTCTACGTGATGGACAATTGATTCCAAGCCAATGCAAGCTCCAGTACTCACAGAATACTTTTCCTATTTTGTGAATAGGATTTTTGTTGCTTCTGCATTTTTTTCATTAACTTTAGATGTATTATTGTGGGAGGTGATTCAATTAATGTTTAGTCTGCCACATTGCTAAAAATGGAAGCCTTTATATTTTTCTATGGTTATTTTTTAAATTGTTGAGTATAATCTATATGTAGTGGTATTTAAGGATAGTCAACAGAAACAGTAACAGTTAGATAAAAACATTTATATGAAGGCACATAATATCTGACTTTGGATGTGCCATCATATAAATGTAAATTATATAATTTTATATGATAACCAAAAAAAAATCACTACAATATAAATCAGGCTAATGTGTTTTAAAGATGGAGAAAACCATTATCAAGTTTCTTCACAATGACAATGGCCATTATGTGCTATACTCAACTTTATTTTCAAAGTGAATAAAAAAATTTCAGAAATGTCCCTGGCATAGTATCTAATCCTAATAACTAACACAATCAATATTACCAATGCCACAGCAGAAAACCACCATACATAACTTTACTTCTTAAATATTTCATAAGATTACTAATATCTGCATAGCAGAATTAAAAATGCTACTTAATTCTTATCAAAATTTCTTAGGATATGTCTAGGTCTGGTTTACTTATTTTCTTAGAAAATTACGAGGTATAATAGGAACAATAATTATATATGCTTAATGAAAACTTTTGTGAGCTAAGATTAGATGTGTTCACCATGACACAGGCACATCAATCATGAAAAGGCCCAGAGCTAGGCACGGTGACTCACACCCATAATCCTAGCACGCTGGGGGGCCAAGGCAGGGGTAACACTTCAGGTCAGGAGTTTGAGACCAGCCTGAGAAAGAGCAAGACCCCATCTCTCTTAAAAATGGAAAAAAGTTAGCTGGACTCAGTGGCACGCATCTGTAGTCCCAGCTACTTGGGAGGCTGGAGCAGGAGGATCACTTGAGCCCAGGAGCCCAGGGTTTGAGTTTGCAGTGAACTATGATGTATGATGATGCCACTGTACTCTAGCCAGGGCAACAGAGCAAGACTCTGACTAAAAAAAAAAAAAAAAAAAAAAAAAAAGAAGAAGAAGAAAAAAAAGAAAAGGCCCAGAACTGTTTCATTTTAAAGCCAATAATCATATGCATTACACTCAGCTTAAGCCTGTGCAATTACTGTAGTCACATTTTTAGCACCTCTGTTGGAGACCATTTAGGTTGTACTTATTCTTACTGCCGTCTCTTTGGCACTCTCCTTTGGTAATCACTTCCAGTACTGTAGCATGCAACAACCCACAAAGCTGTTTCTCTCATGTGATCCCATTAGTCTATTTCATGCATGAACAGAAAAGATAAGTATAATTACCATTCATTCTATAAGTAAAAAAAAAAAAATGGATTTGAACAAGAAAAGTGAAGAAATTCACCTAAGTTCATGCAAGGAATCACCTGGTCACACAGGTATTCCTGCACATACATCATACAATTTTTAGTTCCAACAGTTTAAATTTCTGTGTTTTTCTGGGAGAGATTGATGAAGACATCTTTCTCCCAAAAACAAGAGCTGAGAAACTTACAGAATGTCAGGGTCTCATATCTTTCTAAAGATTTAAGGACAAAGTTAAGAGAAAACTTGTGGCCTGAACAGAATAGTTGTAGGAGACCTTTTTCCCCAAGACTTTACCTGAGGTATCTGGCTCTTTTAAAGTCATATGTTGGAGTAATCCATCTCAAATACCAACATGGTATGACCAAAATGTTACCCTGGCTTTCTTAGCTTTGAATGTCCTTACTTTATAAAACGATGAAGAACAATTTGCAGCACAGTAAAAGGCGGACAATTTGATTGCAGAAGGAAGAACAATGCTCTTTTTTTTTGAAGATAGAATACTATTAGCAACTTAAAAAATATATAAAAATAAATATCATAATGTACTTAGAATGGTTAAGCTGTAGAAAGTTTGGCTGTTGAATTAAAATGTGTCATCTTGTTGGCTTTTTGGAAGAAAGCCAAAGGCAGCATTCCAAATGTGTTTTTTTTTAGTTAAGAATAAAAGCATCAAGCTATATATGTGATCAAAGCAATTCAGACAAATTGAAGAGAGGTGAGAAGTGGATTACATCAGCTCAGCAGGACAAGTGTCAGATTTATTGAACTCAGCAAGGACAGTGTGTGGAAATCACCGTCTGGGCTGAGAGACCCAGGCATACTGTTCCCCGTCTTTCAGAGTAAACTGTTGAGACACTGTCGTTAATATTGTGGTTTCTGAAACTTTTATCTTGGGAAAGAGTGTATGTTACCTACTAATGTATTTTTTCTCTCTCAGTGAGGGTTACTATATTGGAAAGGAATACAGTATTAATTTTAACCTCCCAGCAATGCTTTCTTTAAAAATAAAACGTAAGTTTCTTCCCGAATCTCTTTCCCTTTGTTTCCCCTCCTGGTTAGTACTTCTAAAGCAAGATAATTAAGATTGATAATTCAAAACTGTTAGATACTTAAAAATCAGAAGGGAGAATTTGTGAGTGGATCTGATCCACAAGAGAGCTTAGGGGGTGACAGGAAGTACAGAGAAAAACATTTAATATGCTACACTTTCCCAGAAATTATGTTAAGTACCAGCTTTCATGCTGGAGAGGATCTCTCTGACGCTGAGGCCAGAGTAACAAGAACACTCAAATTTCACCTTCACTGTAGATTGGTGGTTAAATAAATAGGTGGGCAGAGATCTGTGCATAGGGCAAGTATGGAAGAACTGTTACTAATGGAAGCATAATCGGTTATCTACCATCTACAGGAACTATTTCAGAATATTGTCATTCTAAGTTCCGTGAATGTCCTGTGCTGAGAGAAGATAACATGAGTTAGTAATAACAGGAGTTTGTTAACATCCAAAATCTACCAGAGCCTGTGTCAGGATAGTAAACCACATTGGATTGATGTTAAAGAGTCTGAGTATCACTGAAAAACTATGTTAGTTGAAAGACTAGATACCATCTAAGAACTAATAAAGAATAATTTATCTGAGCCTGTGATTCAAAGTATGAGGTTTCCAATTGCTGTTAATGAACACATGAATTGGGTGAGTCCTTTCCCTTATGTGGGCCTTAATTTCCCAACCATTGAAAGATTAGGGGCAATTCCTGAAAAATTTTTTTTTGTATTTGGCAGAAATTTGTAAGGAGCCACTCTACAGAAATAAATGCACAAAGATTTTCATCCAACTCAAGTGATTTATAGACAACTTTGGAGTCCATGGATCTCAGATGATCTCTAAGTTAACTTCATACTCTAATTCTAAACACATATACTATAGTCATAAGATCAAAACAATGAGAGAGGCTAAAGGGTAAATCCAATGTTCTAATTTTACAGTTGTGTCCATTGAATGTTAGAGAATTGAAGTGTCGTCTTCATGTTCGACAAGTCTCTCGTTTTCCTGTTGGTGTTACTGCACTGCACTGACTTACCTCTCATCTTTTCACTTGCTCTTGTATTTGAGCAACCAGTGCCAACCTCAGTGCAGCCCAACTCAACGGAAAGTATTTCTGGTTTTGAGTGCTGCCATGATGCTGCTCACAACAAAGATGAATCTGACATATAAAGGAGAGAAAAATGAAAAATCAAAACAATGGAATAAAAGGAGAGATCTAGGGCAACCCTTAAAAATCAGTTAGCATCAGAGCAGGTTATTTGCATTCGTAGGAACTGGTCAAGTCATCCTTGTTCTTGGTTTACTCTCCCTCACACTGAATAGCATTCTCATTAAATTGAATTCTGACGTCATTGCCGGTATTGGGCTTAGGAATTCCATCCAAAAGTAATTGATTGTTAAGAGACGAAAAAGATGATTCATATACAAACATTGTAACGCAATTTATAACCTGAATAAATAAAGTATGTATGTATATGCAGGGTAGCCATTTTGTCTTTTATTTTAGTTGCATTATACAGGTCTATTTTGCATCTAATAATAATTAGATAAAAATGAGGCAGTTGTGTACAAGTTTCACAATATGAATAGCATTAAAAGAGATACAGATTTTTTAAACAGAATTAATTTTTTTGAGAACACACTTGCTGTGTTTTCATGTAAATATTCTTATATTTAAAAATTGATTAAAAACCATGTACTTTTTCAGTCATTCATCTAGTAAAGGTACAGAGAAATACAAGGTTCTTGGAGTGTCTCCTTCTCTCTCAATATTTAGATTTTTTTGCATGAAATATTCAGAAGTTGCATCAGCACATTTTACATTGTGTTTTTAGGCAAAAAGAAGGATAAACTAAAAAACGCTGAGTGAACTACAAGAGAGGATGATATTTCAGATAGAGCGCTAGTGGCACTCTTGCCACTATCTGCTAGTGGCAAGAAATCTTACAAATTTCACCCTTTGACTGACCCCTTTAAAAATCACATTTGAATGCAAGGCAATGAGTGTGACATTATTTAAAGAAACAACCTTCTAAAATATGAAAAATACCTACATATTTTGATGTTAAAATTTTCATTTTAACAAATTAATCTGATACACTTTATGTCTCACTGTTGTAGTTGCCTGAATCTGCTCAGATTTTTAAAACCACTTTATTGAAGTATGGTTGAAATGTAAAAAACTGCATACATACAATATATACAACTTGTTGAGTTTGTGGATAAATGTGCACCCAGGAAACATCACCACAGTCTATGCCATAAACATGTCTGTCACTTCCAAAAGTTTCCTCCAGCCTGTGTATTTATT
The DNA here is from genome assembly GCA_963574885.1 of Lepilemur ruficaudatus. Taxonomy (NCBI): domain Eukaryota; kingdom Metazoa; phylum Chordata; class Mammalia; order Primates; family Lepilemuridae; genus Lepilemur; species Lepilemur ruficaudatus. The sequence continues at coordinate 20,087 of CAUYRT010013391.1, forward strand.
ATTGCTTTTTTGTGATAAGAACACTTAACATAAAATCTACCCTCTTAGCAAATTTTTAGGTATATAGTACAAAATTGACTATTGACACTATGCTGTAAAGTAAATCTCCAGGACCTACTCATTTAGCATCACTAAAACTTTATATCCTTTGGCTAATGTTGGGTCCTTTGACCAA
>CAUYRT010013393.1:0-14196 GCA_963574885.1 Lepilemur ruficaudatus
TCTGAACTTAATTTTTTTTTTCTGAGACAAAATCTCGCTCTGTCACCCAGGGTAGGGTGCAGTGGCCTGATCATACCTCACTGCAACTCCTGGCCTCAAACAATCCTCCCATCTCAGCCTCCTGAGTAGCTAGGACTACAGATGTGCACCATGATGCCTGACTAATTTTTTTATTTTTTATAGAGACAGTGTTGCCCAGGCTAGTCTTGAACCCCTGGCCCCAAGTGATCTTCCTGCTTCAGCCTCCCAAAGTGCTGGACTGCAAGTGTAAGCCACCATGCCTGGCCTTAAAATTTAAAATAAAAATATTAATCTTTTAGCTATACTAAAAACATACAAGATCATTCTCAGTCTGGCTCCATCCTTTCCTCAAGTAGAGAGCAAAGAACACAAACCTTGGAGTCATATAGATTTGGATTCAAATTTAGACCCACTGCTTCCTATAATCTTGAGTAAGTCTCTCAATCTTTCTGATCATCTTCTTATTACTAAGATTTGGATGACAATTCTCGCCTCCTAAATTCTTATGGAAAGTAAAAGAAATAACTCATAAAAAGTGTCTAGCACAGACCCTGGAACATGATGGGTACTCAAGAGCTCCTTGCCATTTCCTAAACATGCCTTAGGCTTGCATCTTACTAAGCCTTTGCAACATGGTGCTTCCTGAGCCTGATAAACCCTACTGATTTTCTCTGCTGACAGACTGTTCATTCTGTGTCACCTGACTTAAATGCGTTTTTCCCTCTGAAGCCTCCCTTGGCTTCTCTGGAGAGAATGAGTCACTCCTTCTTGTTCGATTCTGCAGCATGTACCATTATCACCTCCCTTGATCACATTGTGTTGTAATTGCTTATTTATGAAGCTTCTCCTTCCCCAGATTTTATGGTCCTCCTCCATGGCTAAAGCCATATCTTATTTTCACAGCATCTAGTACAGTACTTGGCCCTCAATAAATATTTTGATGAATGGAGGAATAATAATAGCAAACACTTAACACAGTGCTTAGTTCTAGGCACTGTTCCAAGTGCTTTACAGATATTATTAACTCGTTTAATCTTCACAGCAATCCGGTGAATTATTATCATTTCTATCTAACAGATGAGGAAAATGACACACAGAGAAGTTTTGTAATTTGTCTAAGTTCACTCAGCTACTGATTGTCAAAGCTAGCATTCAAACCTAAGCAGTTGGTGTCAGAGTCCAGCCTTTTAACCAACACACTGCAATGCCTCCCAGTGAACAAGGGAACAAACAATCACAGACAAATGTGGCTTTCCCAAAGGTCTCACTTCCTCAGGTCTTGGAATGGCTCATTCATTCACTTAACAAACATTTACATAGGGCTTTATATGTGTATACCATCACACTATGCACTTATCTCTAATTGCTCCCCACCCCATCCCACCTAACCTCCACTGCCTGCCCCCAAACTCAACTGGTCTATGAATTTCTTTCAGTTTCTTGAATGCTCTGTGCTCTCTCTCAGCTCTGGACCCATGACTGCTACATTACCTGGCTAACTGGTGCTTTTCCTTCAGTTCTCAGGAAGTATAAGTTATTATACTTCCTTCAGAAAGACTTCCATTACCCCCCTAAAGAAAGTTAGGTGTGCCTGCTCTGGGTTCCCCATGGCACTTCACTTTGCTCTTCCTAGTATTTGTCATACTTACTCTTCTTGCCCATTTACTCATCTGCCTTCTGCACTAGGCTATAAGCTCTGTGAGCACAAGGACTGAGTCTACCCAGGTTATCGTTGAATCCGCAGAACCTAGCCTGATGCCTGGCATATATTAATAGTAGGTGCTTGACAAATATTTGTTGAATGATTTATTGAAACATAAGCAAAACAGAATCACTATGATTAAGAAGCCTAGTGGGGAAAAAAGTCTAATGGGGATACAGGAAAATAAACACTTACGATATATTGTGATAAATGCTATAATAGGGACATGCTGGGGTCCTTCAGGGCCACAGAAGGGAAGATTTCCAGCTCTATTTGGGGTTAAGTGGGAGGGGGACAATTCACAGAGTCTTAAAAGATGAGTGAGAGTTGAAAAGGAAAAGAAAAGTAAGATGTAGTATAGTGGTAAAAAGCAAGAACTATAATAGAAATTGCTTTGTAGCCTAAACAGCTAAATCATTTTCCTATGTCTAAAAATAACATTAATCCAAACTTAGTCTTACAATTGACAGATCTAGTAAGAATTCAGAAGCAATATGAAATAAGTTAAAAGGTAACATGATGAAATAATTTTATTTCTTAAGTATCCCTCCTGTGAATTCCCATGAAAATCTCTTCTTACCTCTATGATCATATTTATCATGCTGCACTGCCATTGTCAAAGTGTCTGTATCCCACCTGATTGTGAGCTATTTAAGGCTTTGGATTAAAGAGTTCTAAGGTCTGATTGAATTCTATGGATCCTTCATACCCAGAACAAAGCCAGGCCCAGAGACAGGACCTGTGAATACTCAAGCATGACCATAAAGTCCTAAATGGACGGACCTCCAGCAATCTCCCAGCTTTGTTTCATGCCCCATACTCTGTGCTTCAGCCACTATTAAACACATTTCTGTGCCATGGACAAAATTTGGCTCCTTTAAGGCTTCAAGCTTCCGGGCCTTCACACATGCCAATGCCACTCCCACTGTCTCTTCCCACTCATTTCCCCAGCTCTTTGTCTAACTCCTACTTGCCCTTCAGATTTCAGCTTAAACATTGCTCCTGAAGGAAGCCTTCCCTGGCCTGAAGATAAGTGTAGACCGTCCTATTATGTGGTCCTATGATGCCCTACATTTCTCCTTTGTGTCATTTATCACATTGGTAACTACTTGAACATTATATCTTCATTAGATCAAAAGTTTCATAATTCAGCACTTGGAACAGAGCACATAAGATAACAGATGCTCAATAAAAGTGATTTTGAATAAGTCATTGAATAAATGAGTAAAGTGCTATTATTTGTTTGTAGGTATGATTGAAGTGGCCCAGCTTTCACGAGTCTCTGTATGGTATCATGATATTGATAGATTTGAACTTATTAAATCAAGTCAGCAAATCACCATTTAGTGATTTCGTACTAGAAGCATTTCCCATGCACCATTAAGAATCAGGGTTGTTGTCTTGCCAAGCAAACAGTTGAAGCAACAATACCTTATCTAAGAGATTTAGGTGGGCCTCTGCTCACACCACTTTCTTCTGTCTGCTCTTAAACATTGCTGGAGATCCTTTCCTTGCTATCAAAATCTCTTCCTGAGGTTACTTTTCTCACGTCAGCTTTCAACTCATCTCTTGCTCCAGGTCCTCCTTCCTGGTTTTTCAAAGGCTTGTCCTATCCAGCCAGCACCAGGATTAACCTTTCCTCCACAGCCTTGCCTGGGGCACCAGAATATTACTGCTTCTGGCCCCAGACTATCTCACTCAGTACCTCTTCAGATCTTACCAATCTACTTTTCCAGTGAGCTTGGGCACAAGGCAAGAGGCTGGGTGTGGAGGAGACAAAGAAAGGACAGTTCCTACCCTCAAGGAGCTCTCAGTCTATTGAGAAAACAAAGGGTATTTACCCTTTCATGAGGAAGTTCAGAGGAGTCATCATCCTTAAGTCTTCCTTCTCACTTGCCACACATCCAATCCCTCTCCAAGTCTTGCTGCTCTATTTTTTCTTAGCTTGTGTATCTTTCTCTTTCTTTCTATCACTGCCCTGATTTAGACCTCATACTCTCTCTTCTGGACTACTGCGGCAGCGTCCCAGTTTATCTCCTTGTTTCTATTCTCAACCCTCATTCAATCCATTCTCTATAGTAGCCAGAGTGATCTCAAAATACAAATCTGACCACTGCCCTCCTCTCCTGAAATCCTCTTAACAGTGCAAGCATTCAAGGTCCTTCACATCTGCCAGCCAGCTCACCTTTCTAGCCTTAGGTCAAAGGTGGGAGCGAGGGGAGAGTGGCTCAAGTTTTGGCAGTTGTTCAGTGAGAAATCTCTGCAAGGGAATAGGGTAAGGCCTTATCACAAATGTTCATTTTGGCATTGAACTATGTATTCCATTTTTTAGATGAAATATTTCAGACATCCAAAAAATTATAGAAAACTATATAATGAATAATGTATCCCCACCACCCACCTTAAGAAATAAAACATTACCAATAAAATGGGAGCTCCTCTATACTCCTCCCCAATTGCCTAATCCCTTCTTCCCCAGCATCCAGAGATATCTATTATCCTGAATGTGGTGTTTTTCCCACCTATGTTTGTTTGTAGACTTCCGATACATATTTGTAGCCCTGAACAATATGCATTTTTAACTCTTTAATGTGAAATCATTTTAAATTTTTAGAAGAGTTGCAAAAACATATATCTATATACCCTTTACCCAATTTTGTTTTTTTTAAATACAGAGTCTCACTCTGTCACCCAGGCTAAAGTGCAGTGGCACAATCATAGCTCACTGCAGCCTCAAACTCCTGGATTCAAGTGATCCTCCTGCCTCAGCCTCCCAAAGTGCTGGGGATTATAGGCATGAGCCACCATGCCTGGCTCTTTACCCAGTTTTTTAAACGTTATTATATTGCACAATCATGGTATAATTATCAAAACTTAGAAATTAACATTAACACAATATTATTAATTAAGCTAAAGTCTTTATTCAGATCTCACCAGTTTTCCCACCGATGTCCTTTTTCTACTCTCAGATCTGACCTAGAATCCCACATTGCTTATTGTTGTCAGTCTCCTTAGTCTCCTCCAATCTGTGACAGTTCCTCAGTCTTTACTCTTCTGTCCTGATCTTAGCATTTCTTTTTAGACACAGTCTCACTCTGTTGCCCAGGCTAGAGTGCAATGGTGCAGTCATAGCTCACTGTAACTTCAAACTCCTGGTCTCAGAGATTCCACTGCCTCAGCCTCCCAAGTAGGCTAGGACTACAAACCTCAAGCAATTCTTCTGCCTTTGCCTCCCAGAATACTAGAACTACAGGTGTGCACCACCATACCCACCTAATTTTTACAAAAATGTTTTGTAGAGATGGGGGCTCACTATGTTGCCCAGGCTGGTCTTGAACTCCTGTCCTCAAGTGATCCTCCCACCTTGGCCTCCCAAAATGCTAGGATTATAGGCATGAGTCACCATGCCCTGCCTTGACACTTTTGAACAGAACTGGTCAGGTATTTTGTAGAATGTTCCTCAATTTGGATTTGTCTGATGTTTTCTCATGACTACATTGAGACTATGGATTTGGGCAGGAAATACCACAGAAGCTGTGTGCCCTTTTCAGTGCATCATTTCAGGGAGTATGCTATGTCTGTATGTTTTACTAGTTGCAATATTAACCTTGATCACTTGGTTAATATAGGGCTTCAAGTTTTCTCCACTGTAAATTTATTATTTTTCTTTTTTGCAAAAATAACATTGGAGAAGACAGAATTTGAAGCTATGCAAATATCCTATTTTTCTTTAAATTTTCAGAACTTTCATCCACTAGTTTTAGCATTCATTGGTGAATCTTGCCTGCTGCAATTAACATCATTGTATTCTACTGGTGATGATTTTCGAATTCCCTAATTCCTACTTTTTTGTTGTTGTTTTTTTTTTGTTTGTTTGTTTTTTTGAGACAGAGTCTCACTGTGTTGCCCGGGCTAGAGTGCCATGGCGTCAGCCTAGCTCACAGCAACCTCAAACCCCTGGGCTCAAGCAATCCTCCTGCCTCAGCCTCCCCAGTAGCTGGGACTACAGGCATGCGCCACCATGCCCAGCTAATTTTTTCTATATATTTTAGTTGGCCAATTAATTTCTATTTTTTTTTTTATTAGAGACGGGGTCTTGCCCTTGCTCAGGCTGGTCTTGAACTCCTCACCTCAAGCAATTCGCCCGCCTCGGCCTCCCAGAGTGCTAGGATTACAAGCGTGAGCCACCACACCTGGCCTAATTTCTACTTTTTTTTTCAGAGACTGGGTTTTGCTCCCTTACCCAGGCTGGAGCGTAGTGGCATATAGCTCACTGCACCCTTGAACTCCTGGGCTCTAGCAATCCTCCTGCCTCACCCTCCCAAGTAGCTGGGACTACAGGCATGTGCCACCATGTCTGGCTAATTTTTCTATTTCTTTGTAGAGAGGGGGTCTCGCTCTTGCTCAGGTTGATCTCAAACCTTTGGCCTCAAGCAATCCTCCCACCTTGGCCTCCCAAAGTGCTAGGATTACAGTTATGAGCCACCGCTCCCAGCCCCCTTCTGTTTTTTTTTTTTTTCTTTTTTCTCCCTCTTCTCCTCTGACCCATCTATTTTTATTAATTGAAATTCTTTTGTAGGGAAAGTTGTTCCTTCTCCCGTTTATTTATTCAATCAATTATTTATATCAGTAAAGACTCAGTGTTATTTATTTCATTCTTTGGATTATAATCTAATTCTACGATTCTTGATTTTGTTGCTCAAATTATTTCAGCTTTGGCCATTAAGAGCTCTTCTGGACTGGCTTCTGTATCTTTTTGTTTGTTTGTTTTTTCCTTGAGACAGAGTCTCACTCTGTCACCCCGGCTGAGTGCAGTGGTGTCATCATAGCTCACTGCAACCTCGAACTCCTGAGCTCAAGCCATCCTCCTGCCTCAGCCCCTCTCAAGTAGCTGAGACTACAAGCGCATGCTAATTTTTCTATGTTTTGTAGAGATGGGGTCTTGGTCTTGCTCAGGCTGTTCTCGAACTCCTAAACTCAAGCAATCCTCTTGCCTGGGCCTCCCAGAGTGCTAGGATTATAGGCATGAGCCACCGTGCCCAGCCCCTGGCTTCTGTATCTTTTTGACATGTTCCCATCCTGGCACAAGATGTCCAGGCTCATCTTGTATTTTCCTTGCCTTACCCCTGGAATCAATCACTTCTCCAGGGAGCCCTGATTCTTTCTATTGAAGACTGTTATTTAGAAACCAAGATCTGGGCACTAGATGTGATCATTGCTACTGGGATATCGCTGCTTCTAGGCCCTCAGGAGACAGAGCTAGGAAATAGTTGTATGTGTACTAAGACACATATACATACACATCTATATTTATTTCTATATCTACTTGTGCATATATATTTTTAAAACATGGGTTGATACTGAGATTTGCATGTTTATATACATGGTTTCATACTATAAATATTTTCCTACAACCTGATATTCTTTGTTTGACATTTGCTTTCTAAATTTAACCATACTGATATATATAATTCTAATTGTTCATTTTAACAATCATCTTAATAGTAGTGTTTTGTATGATTCATCCTCTGTATTATTTCTAAGAGCCATAGAGCTGCCAATTGTAAAGATTATTGTTAGTCACTCACAGTTATTTGTGGGTAGTAGGCAGTTGGAAAAAGTAAAGTTGGTTGCCCAGCTCTCACTCTTGGAACACTGCAACTGTCACATTCATAGGGTGACCCTCTCTTTTGAGGAACACAGTAAGAGAGTTTTGTTGAATGGCCAACCACCCTATTCCTCCAGTCACAGTTCTTTGTGAATGATACTTGCATGTTGTAAAACTGCATCAAAATAGTTAATGAAAAAGGAGGGTATCTGTCCACTTTTATTCTTCTCCCCCACCCCCACTTGAAGTGTCCAGAGACTCCCACCGAAAAGACAGATCACCCACTGGCATCAGTTGATTGTGGCAAGGCAGTGTCAAGTTCATGGGCTTACCCTGGATCTGGATCTATGTTTTTAGTCTCATTATCATACTACACTGCTGAGGGAAAAGTATAGATTGGGAATTGGAAAGTCTGAATTCCAGGCCTTGCTGTGCCGCTAACTCACTGTGTGACCTTGAACAAATTATACCCCTTGTCTGAGCATCCAGTTGCCAATGTGCACAATGATAGCATTGGTTTAGAAGGGCTCAATGATACATTCCTACTCCAAACGTTTGTGGATCATCAGAGTTTAGTCAACTGGGCCGGCCCCCAATCACAGAAAGATACCAAGGGGTCATTATCATAGATTCACTTCTGCGATGGAAAAGAACCTTGAATTGAAGGTAGTTATTGTAGTCCAGCCTCCCTCGAGAACTTGAAGTCCTGCTACAGCCTCCATAAGCAGTTCTTCAAACACAGTTTTTACACATCTTTTTGCTAATGGCCCATATAAAATTAAAACTACCTACTTGCTCATTCATGAATCCAATCAGGGAAGTATGAGATTGACAAAACTGAAAGGAGTCGTTATCCCTCCCATTGAACAGTTGAGAAAAATTAGGCCCAGAGAGTGACAAGGCTTTTCCTAGGATTACTCAGCAAATTACAGGTAAAAAATAAATTCTCCAGCAATATTATCAAAAGACAGATTAATCTTGGTTATCATTGAATTTCAAAGATAAAGAATTATTTCTTCAAGCAGAAAATGCAAGTTATCTATAAGAAGGAACAACAGCCAGATTGCAAATTCTCTTTTTTTTTTAAGAGATGAGGTCTTGCTGTGTTGCCCAGGTTAGAGTGTATGGCTATTCACAGGCATGATCATGGCGCATTAAAGCCTTGAACTCCTGGCCTCAAGAGATTCTCCCCAAGTAGCTGGGACTACAGGCATGAGCCACCACACCCGGCTCAAATTGTAAACTTTTTAAGAGAGCATAAGCCATGACTTTGCTTTCCGTCACTGCCCCCGCCAATCTCCTAACCTTGCCTAACACAGGGCTGGGTAGTTCTAGAAACTTCCTAAAGTGACTGGAAATATTAATGAAAGAAGGAATATATTCAGTGCATATGGGAGTATGTCTCTGTATTGTAGAAACCTGTGTCTAGTCTCTATCCTCATATCAAGAGGCTGGGGTACCTGGCCAATGATATGTACAACTCTGGGTTTGATGCCAGGTACCAAGCAAAGTGCTTCATATTGGAGGCCTTGAGAACAGGTGCCTGGGACAGGAGGAGGGATGGTGTAATTCTTAGTTGACTAACACTCCTTTGTCCTTCAGGTCTCAGGTGTCCTTTTTGCATCATTTTCCCTGATGTCTCCTGATCCCCCATGACAGTTTCTCTTCTCTGTAATCCCACAGCCCCCTCTCCTTTCCTCTGTCATGGCCGTTATCACAGGGCTTTGAAATTGTCCATTTACTCATCTGTCTCCCACATACCAGCCTTGGAACACTTGAAGGCAGATGCTGTGTCTTGGTCACCTTTGTAATCTCAAGACATGATAATACAAGTTCGAAACTATTTGTTGAGCGTAAGGGACACTTGTAATTTTGAGTGCCCCACATCTGACCCTCTGCTCTATGTTGGGAGACTCCTTATGAGCCTTTGTGAAAGGCAGAAAGCCTAAAATAGAAGCAGAAAACACAAGATTCTTGTTTTCCCAGCCTCTCTTGCAGGTAATCACGTATCCTGCAATCAGATGCATCTACCCAAAACTTTGAATCAGCTGGTGACCATTGAGAATCCTCTATTCTTTTATTCGTTTTTTTTTTTTTAGAGACGGGGTCTTGCTCTGTCACCAGGCTGCAGTGTAGTGGGTGGCACAATCATAGCTCACTGTAGCCTCCCAACTCCTAGGCTCAAGTGATCCTGCCACCTCAGACTCACGAATTTCTGGGATTATAGGCACAAGCCACCGTGCCCAGGTGGAATCCATTCTTATGTCACAATGGGAGCAGCAGCTGGCATACAGAATTTCCAGGGAGCAGGATCCAGAGAAGGCAGTGTCAATGGTCATAGCAGTCAACCTCACCAGACTGCTCTGGTGGTATGATTTAGGTTGTGGGCTGAGTACTCACTGCCTTGCCTCTCTCATTCCAGCCTGTTTTCCAAGGCTTCCCTTTAATTCTGTGAAATCCTCAGTGCCCTTTTAATAAATTTTTCTGTTGAAATCAGCAAGAGTCAGTTTCTGTTGCCTACTACTTAGAACTCTGTTATGGTCTGAATTGTGTCCACCCCCAACCCCAAATTCATATGTGGAAGCCCTAACCTTCCAATACCTCAAATGTGACTATATTTGAACATAGGTCCTTTAAAGAAGTAATTAAGTTAAAAAGAGGTGTTAGGGTGGGCCTTAATCCAGTCCGACTGATGTCCTTACAAGTAGAGGAAATCTGGACATACAAAGAGACACCAGGGGTGCACGTGCACAGAGGGACAATCACATGAAGAGGCATTCAGGAGGCCACCTGCAAACCAAGGAGAAAGGTCATAGAGGAAACCAAACCTGCCAACACCTTGATCTTGGACTTCCAGCCTCCAGAACCGTGAGAAGATAAATTTCTGTTTTTTAGGCCGTGCTGTCTGTGATATTTTCTTACAGCAGCTCTAGCAGACTAATACAAACCCTGGGCTGGGCGTGGTGGCTCACGCCTGTAATCCTAGCATTCTAGGAGGCCGAGGCAGGAGGATCGTTTGAGCTCAGAAGTTCAAGACCAGCCTGAGCAAGAGTGAGACCCCGTCTCTACTGAAAAAATAGAAAGAAATTAGCTGGACAACTAAAAAATATATATAGATACATATATATATAAATTAGCTGGGCATGGTGGCGCATGCCTGTAGTCCCAGCTACTCGGGAGGCTGAGTTAGGAGGATTGCTTGAGCCCAGGAGTTTGAGGTTGCAGTGAGCTAGGCTGACGCCACAGCACTCTAGCCCAGGCAACAGAGTGAGACTCTGTCTCAAAAAAAAAAAAAAAAATACAAACCCTGACTGAATTTAATGATTGAATCAATGGATGAATAAATTATTCCTGGTCAGTCACAAAGCAGCCATTGGAACAAGATTACTGCATGCAACTAGGGCAAGACAAGAAGGAAGAGACATGATGTGAAGCCAAGCAGGACCCTAGGAAAGGAATGGACTTGGAGGTGAAAAGCCGAAGGTAAGAATGGAAGCCTAGGGGGATTCCCTAACCCCAGTGAAAGTGTTTATAGGGGCCTCAAGACTGAGGGTCTTAGAGTGAACATGTAGGCTACTGTGGAGACATCCTGGACTTCGGCAGTAGAGATACGTTCAAAATCTCCCCCATCACTTGCTCAATACGTGGTTCTGGGCAAATTACTTAGCCTTTCTGAGCTTCAGTTTTCTCATCTGTAAAACAAAGATGAAAGAAAACACCTACTTCATGGAGTCATTAGGATTAGATTAAGTAAGAAATTATACATAAAGATGCCTAGCATCTAATAAATGTTAATCCCTCTCTTCTTTATTCCTTGGGCTAGAGGAAAAGAAAGGAAGTGGAGACCTAGTGAAGAGAAGGCTGAAGAACTTCTTGGACAATGCACAATGTTCAGAGTGTGATGAACTCAGACATGTCTGGATATACGGGTTTGGATGGCAAGAAGCCAGAGTCTAGGCCACAAGTGATACTGATAAGAGTCTAATGGGAGGAACATTGTGGTTCTGGGTTATCAATCTGTTCACAGCCGTATGCCAGCCAGTGGCATAAGGAGCAGAATCTATCCCCACTCCCTACCTGGGTTAGGATCAGGAGGACTTACGCAGATTGACAATCATAGGGCAGGTGTATTAAGTGGGAGAATTTCAGCTGAAGGCCAGTTGTACAAACTGAACCAGGGTTCACACCTGGTATGTCAAAAACCAGGTCTAATTCTTGGCCCTACTTGCTATTAGAGGGGAGGCAGGCTGCCCTTTTGTTGGCCAGGATTGGCTTGGAAACTGAGCAGAGCTGAGCCTTTGGTTCAATGGTATAACATGAATAATAGTTATAATTTATGAGTAATTACTATGTGCCAGGATTTCACATACCTCTTCTCCCTACCTCATCACAACGCTTGGTGGTGGGAACTTTTTTCCAGAAAAGGAAATTGAGTTCCAGAGGGGTTAAGCAACTTGTCCAAAACCATACAGTTAATAAGTGTTAGGGCCAAGAGTTTGAAAAATTCCAAAGTTTGCTGGCTGAAGAAAAGAAGAGGCTTTAATTGTTGGCAATGTAAAGAAATTTCTAAAAAGGAATTTTCTAATATTACTACAGATCCCTTACAAGTACAATATACCTCCTAACATCTCCATATGGGGCCTAGTCTCAAACCTTTGATACTTCTACCAGAAACCCATATAACAGAGGGCAGCCCTGTGGAATATTTTCCACAGGAAACATCTGCCGAAATATTTCGAAGGCTGTAAAGTGTCCCGAGGGGTGGCGGGGAAGCTGAGACCAATCACAAGCATGGTGATAGGTCCAGGTACCAGGTGGACTGAAAGAGAGAGAAAACGCAGGTTTCCTGCTTTCCGCTCCCTCTGGAAGCATGCTCTGGTAAAATAAACTCTTTCCAGGACTCAGGTTCCCAGGTTAGTGATCTGGTTTTCTTCTAATAGGAAGTGAGCTGTCTCTGAATCAGGAGGTGGGAGAGAGGGAAATTATTGCCAATTACAAGAAATATGTAGGTGGAAAGTGTTGGACATTTCATATCTTTACAATTAAGTGACCTGTACTTTATTCTTAGAGTCAGTCGGTGCCCAGCCACAGGATAGATGTTCTTTCCTTAAGTGTTTACAAGAGAATCAATTTTAAAAGATTTTTAAATCCTTTTTTGTTGAAAGAAACTAACATAATAAAAGTTTGAGTCTCTGCCAAGGAAAGTCTTTCTGAACCTTCTTTGGCTCTGAGCAACAGCACTTTAAAGTCTTTCAATAAACCAAGTCACTGGCCTCAAATAGAAAATTGCTACCAGGAAACAAGATTTTTTTTTTTTTAATGGGATGTCTTTGAGTTGAAATAGTCTGTAATCGCCCTGAATGTATTGGTCAGACTTCCTTATATTTCAGCTCCACACGTGGTTGATGAGAACTGCTCCCCCTGTGCCAGGCACTGAGGAGCCAGGAGTAGGAACCCGTCCTGGTCCTTGCTCTCCAGTCTGGGAAGAAAACAGACTGGTACTCACAGCTGGTACAAGGGAGTGAATGAAAGGATGGGGAAAGTGGGAAGGTCTGAGGGGGACTGAGCACACAACATTGTTAATGGGTTCTAAATTGGAATTTGGGCTCTCTGAGTGGGAGGAGAGAAGCTTTTTAGTCTTCTCCCAGAGTGATGAGGGGGAAACCTCCCTATCTGGAGTTAGAGAGGAATTGTCTTTTCTTTTTTCCTTGGGCTATGGGAAAACAGAGGAAGTGGAGACCTAGTGAGAAGCCTGAAGAACTGCTTTGGCAATGCACAATGTTCAAAGAGTGTGATGACCTCAGACATGGTCTGGGTGGCAAGAAGCCAGAGTCTAGGCAGCAAGTGATACTGATAAGAGTCTGACAGGAGGAACGTTGTGGTTCTGGGTTATCATTTTGTTCACAGCTATATGCCAGCCAGTGGCATAAGGAGCAGAATCCACCCCACTCCCTATCTGGGTTACCTTCTCCTTTATCTTCTCTGCAGCCACTGCAGGACCACCCCTCCATCCATTCATTCAACCAACACTATGTGCCAGGTAACCCTGTGAGGTTGGAACTATTGCTCCACCGGACCATTAGGAAACCGAAGGCAAGGAAGGATAAGCAACTTACTCAAGGTCACAGCACTAGTACGTGGTTCATCTGAGATTTTCCCTTAGTCTGTTTGTCTCTGAAAGCCTGTGCACTCTCCACTATGCTGAAAAGCTGGAGATTTCTTAGAGATAAATTAGGATTCTTGCCTTTGAACAACTCATTTAGTGTAGGAGAAAGACATGTGAATGGTTTGTTCATTTATTGAGTCATTTGACAATATTTATTGACTGCCCACTATTTACTAGTTGATCTTGCAAAGCAGAATCAGACATAATTCCCTGCTTTCAAGGAACTTATGGTCTTTAGGAGGCTGACAAATACAAACAAAATATTACCTCAGATAATTGACAATATAATTCTCTAAGAAAAGACATTCTAGGGCCGGGTGCGGTAGCTGGCGCTTATAGTCCCAGCCACTCAGGAGGCTGAGGCCGGATGATCACTTGTGCCCAGGAGTTCAAGACTGGCCTGGGTGATGTGAACCAAAATAAAATTTTAAGGCTCCCCACCACCAACTGACTGAATGGACCCCCTCGTGGCCAAAGTAATATCCTAAAATTGTCTGCCAGGAGGAGGGAGGTCAGACATGCCTCATCATGCCTCCCTTCTTGGAGTCCTTTGCGACTCACTGACAGGCCTAAGGGTATGCAAGACAAACCTGCAGGTCCTCGATTTGCATAACAAATCTATGTCCGGTGGCTTATCTCTGATAACCATTCCTTGTGTTAAAACATTCCAAGCCTCTAGACAAAGCTTCATGTCTTTAA
>CAUYRT010013394.1:0-60348 GCA_963574885.1 Lepilemur ruficaudatus
TATATACCCATCCCCTCCTCCCCACTCCCGTCTGCCCGACACCCAATAAATGTTGTTCCTGTGTGTCCACTTAGGTGTTGATCAGCTAATACCAATTGGCTGGTGAGTACATGTGGTGCCTGTCCATCCATTCTTGGGATACTTCACTTAGTAGAATGGGTTTCAGCTCCGTCCAGGAAAATACAAGAGGTGCTATATCACCATTGCTTCTTATGGCTGAATAGTACTCCATGGTATACATATACCACATTTTATTAATCCACTCGGGTATTGATGGGCACTTGGGTTGTTTCCACAACTTTGCAATTGTGAATTGTGCTGCTATAAACATTCGAGTGCAGGTGTCTTTTTTATAGAGTGTCTTTTGTTCTTTTGGGTAGATGCCCAGTAGTGGGATTGCTGGATCAAAAACTTCTTAAATAACAGTTGAAAAATTAATTTTAGGGTCTAGAATCCTCTGCCTTATTTAATAGTTTTCCTGGGAAATTATTTAGCTCATTAACTCTCCTGTGTTTTTTAAAATGCAATGAAGGGTATACTGTTTATCCTACATAAAATTCAAACTCTGCTTTCTTTGGAGACAATTTTGTGAACAGTAGGTAGTATATATTTTAAGGGATCACCCATGAGGTGTTATCTGCTTATGCCAATTATTTTTCAAAGTAAAAAATTGATTTGAACACTTCAGAAATTTATCTTTTGCCAATTAAAATATTTTAAATTATTTCTTGCAGTTCTTTCAATCCACAGCAAGACCTAATGAGAATCTACTAATAATTGCTTGGTGGGAATGAAATTAGCCTGGGTCAGTCTTGTAAATAAACACGTCCAGTGTAAACAGCTGGGCTGTCTTTTCTCCTCTTTAGATGTAGACTTTCTTTTCCTTGGTACTCTGTTGAAGCCCAGAGAGGCTTACAATTACCTGCAGATTGCCTGCCATCCTGTGCCATCTGGATAACTATTCATCTGCTCCTGTTATCTTCTCAGTGGTGAGTACCTCACCTGGCTTTGGCAGAAATGCCTGATACCTACTTGCCTCTCTCTGGGTGCAGCTAGTGAGCAGCCACATCAAAACGTGACATCAGTTTTCTTACTTTTACCTACGCGTTCAGCTAAACAATAGCTGGTTCTTGGTATTCTGAATCATCCCATATTTTGCTTCCACTCCCTTAAATTTGCACTTCCAGTCAGAATTATTAAACATTAAAATGGCATTTTTGTTGTTAGGGTGTTGTTTTTGTTCGGTTTTCTCGTCACTTGAAGTTGAATTTAGAAGCTTGCTTCCTCTGCAATGGCCGATGAGCTTTTAAACAGATGGGCTGCATTATGGGTTTGTGCTTTTAAACTTACCAAATATTCCTGTTGCTCCTTCCAAGATCCAGGAGAAAACCTGAAGCGGTTTAGCATTGCATAGGAGCATGTAGGTTTGCTAAATGAATTGCATTCTTGTGAAGAATAAATGTACGTACATACACATGTAAACTTGTCTGTGTTTCCAAAACGTCACTTGCCGGGCGCTGGTTGAAAGGACCGGAAGAAAGTTCTCTTAGATAGCTTTAAAAATAAGGCGTGTGCTGTCACTGGTAGAGCGTTTGTTTAGTGTATAACTGACACTTAAAAATTGAAATGTGTCTTTCACTGTTAGTGGCTTTAGCAGAGCCCGGTGATGGTTATACGAAACTCTTCATTTCATTGTGGACCAGCATTTCATCAAAGGAAAGAGAAATACAGGGGTCTTATTAAAAACATATGTGTTTATTTACACATAAATGCATTTATCTATAGATGTATATTTCCCTTGAATATTATCTAAACTTGGCTATTTTTCTTAACTCGGAAATTACATGAGCCCAACCAGGCGTGGTGGCTCACACCTTACAATCTTAGCACTTTGGGAGTCCAAGGAGGGAGGATTGCTTGAGGACAGGAGTTGGAGACCAGCCTGAGCACGCACGAGACCTCGCCTCTACAGAAAAAAAAAAAATAGAAATGTTAGCCAGGCATGGTGGCACACGACTGTAGTCCCAGCTACTCGGGAGGCTGAGGCAGGAGGATCGCTTGAGCCCAAGAGTTTGAGGTTGCAGTGAGCTATGATAACGCTACTGCACTCTAGCCCAGGTGACAGAGCGAGACCCTACCTCAAAAAAAAAAAGTTATTTGAGTCCTTCTTGATAAGTGTCTGATCTACATAAATTTCAAAGGTTTTGAGACGATTCAATTACTTGATTATCTTTGCAGGTAGACTGCTATATAAGAAACTGCAATAGGAACTCTCTTGACTTTTTAAGCATCTCTAATTGGTAGTCTTCCTCAACACTTTCTTTCACAGACTTGGCAACTGAGGTATGAGGTGGGTCAGTGGTTAAATGGAGAAGGAACAGAAATATCATATCCTGTCCCCAAATCCATAAATGTCACCGTAGTGTGTTATAAAGTGTCCTAAGTAAGCCAGTATTTCTTTTTATTTTACTAGTAGCAGCATGGCCTTGGTTATAAGCAAACAGAAATAGATTCTAATTAAGCAAAAAAAGGAATTTATTGGCAGGCTTTGGGCAGTTTACTGCACAGACTGAAGGAGATAGGAGAACGAGACTTGGGAATGGGAGATGGGAACAGAGTAGATTTGGGGTCATAGATAGCAAACCGGGGCACCACCGTTCAAAGAAATAATTTCTGGCTCTTTTCAGTCTTTTGGTTACTTTAACCAAGAGTCATATTTTAGGGAGAAAATTGGGAAATGTGCCCAGGCTTGGCTGGGGTTATACTTTAAACTGTTGCCAAGAACAGGGGGGAGAAGAGTTTTGGGTACTTGTTTTAAAAAATTCACGGAATGGTCGGGCCGCTGGAAACAAGAACAGAGGTCTGGTATATATTGTCTTGTCCTCTACAATTTAGCTTCTCCGCACAACCCGACAACTTTCAAATGGGAGTGCATATTGAGATTGATCTTTATGTGAAAATGATTAACTTGATCCGCAAAACATACAGTAAAAGCAAACGATAAAGAAAGGAAGCTAATGGAGGGAATTGATTTATTGGAAGTGCCGACTGTCTCCTTCACTTTGCTGCGTGTAGCAGGGCAGCATCAGCGGCTGCGTTGGCTCCAGCAGTCTGCCCGGCCCGCGGTAATCGGTCTCAGCCACGCCCTGGCTGATTGCATTTTGCTGAAGAGGATGAAACAGCTCTGAGTTTGCATTTGAGATCGCCTGGCTCTTAGGATCAGAAACTTGATAGAGGAGAGCGTTCCTAATGGAATAAAAGGAATTTAATTTACTGTTTTTAGTGTTGTGTCCTGACAAACATTTTTATGTCCTTTACATATGCCTTATGCATGTGATCACCTAATAAACAGTCTGACATCAACATTTATTGTTTTAGCAAGCACGTTCTGAGCACTGGGGCATGTGCAGTCACAGTATCAGCTTTGAAGACATTTAGCATCTTCAGATATTTAGTACTGACTCATCCACACCATGTGCAGACAACTGTTGGCTTTTGCTATGATAATTATTATTACAAATATCTGATAATTAAGTGGTTATTGTGTGCTACATTGTACTCGATGAATTTTTTTTCTTTTTTTGAGACAGAGTCTCACTCTTTTGCCCGGGCTAGAGTGCCGTGGCGTCAGCCTCGCTCACAGCAGCCTCAGACTCCTGGGCTCAAGTGATCCTCCTGCCTCAGACTCCCGAGTAGCTGGGACTACAGGCATGCACCACCACGCCCGGCTAATTTTTTCTATATATATTTTTAGTTGGCCAATTAATTTCTATTTTCAGTAGAGACGGGGTCTCGCTCTTGCTCAGGCTGGTTTCGAACTCCTGACTTTGAGCTATCCTCCCGCCTCGGCCTCCCAGAGTGCTAGGATGACAGGTGTGAGCCACTGAATTTTTAAGTATACCTCTTTCCTAAAGGATCCAGTGCTACCAAATAGATCTGTAAACATCCTTTGTCCTCCCACCTGAAGAGATTTTCTCCTCCCCTTTTCAGTGCTGCCTTTTTTGCGTTGCCAAAGAAAGCTCAGGAACTGTTGACCACGGTGCCCGTGATGAGTGCATCGATTTCTCCTGGGTGTCATTGGATGTTTCTCGGGAAAGGTTGTGCACTTCATAGCTAAAGGTCTGTCGAAAGGAAATCCAAGCAAGCTCACAAGATAATTCTAACAGCCAGCACTCTTGAAGCTGCGTGCAGGCAAACCTACTCACTGCTTTTTTCTTTGCCCAGCCCTGTTGTTATAATTCTGTTTTCTCACACGGGTCTTTTCAGTGCCTCTTGTCCTCTGGGTATGTGGGCTTTTATTTTTAAATAAAGTAAGTACCACTGGAAGACTTGAACTGTGGGCTCCCGTTATCCTCCCTGCAGAGTAGGTTGTATTCTTCGCATGCTGAAGCAGAGAACTAGCCCAAACCTTTGTATGGTATCGTAGGTATCTCTGTCGGATAAGAATGGTGTTCTGGGCATGGGCATCACAACACAAAAGTGGTCCTTGGAGGCAGGTAATTGCTGCAAGCGTTGGAATGAGAGTGGGTGAAGGCTGCCATGACAACGGGCCAACATGGCATCCTTTTCATTTGGTCAACGTTGAGTGAGCATCTCTATGTACCAGGCAGTGTGCTGAACAGTGACGATACAGCAACTGATAGTCCCAGCTCTCAAGGACCTAAAAATCTGTTATGTTTCATTGTGGGACTATTTCTAGCTCTCAGGGCTGATGCTATCATAGACAAAATATTTAAACCAACATCAGGCTTTCTGTTCTGAAACTTAGATCATTTGAAAACAGGTCTTGGTCAGAAATCTGGTACACGCTGTTGCAGCAAATAGGTTTCTAAAAAATGAATGGAACTAATAATTTGTAAAAAAATAAAGCTTATTTTTTTCCTATCTCAGCTCATAGAAAAACTAGGCAGTTTTTAGAATGTGTGTGTCCTCTTTAAAGAATTCTACCGGCCAGATCTGAGTAGTTTTACCCAAGACGGTAGCTATCCCCTAAGGCTTACAGCACTAAATGCCATGGCCAAAAAAGTTGGGAAAGCAAAGCGCAGGCCATGGTGGCATCCAGCCAGACTCTCGACGTCGGAACGTACGTCACAGTTGACTCCTCCCCGTCACGTGCTGACTGCAGGTTATTCTTAGGTCTAGACAGGAAAACAAAAACTCTGAGTGACAAGACCAGATGCACTTGACCTCAGTTACGAATACAGTCTGACGCGGGCCTCTGTGAGATTTTCTTTTTTTTTTCTTCTTTAAACAGAGTGCAAGATGACAAAGATCAGGAGGTAGGAGGAGTTGGCAGGGACTGTGGGAAACAATAGCGCCTTAATAAGACGCTTGGTAATCAGGCAGGCATTTGTGTCTTGAGTGAGGGATGTAGAAGGGACAGGCTGGCCATTCCGAAGGTCGCCATCCTCGCAGACCGGCGAGTTTCTAATTACACACGAAATGAAAGGCTTCTGAGAAGAAATGACCCGGAACACTCAACTGTTTAAGTATCTGATTAAGGCACGCAAGGCCTCTAAAGACCAATCTGCAAGATTGTGCTTGTCCGAATTTTTTTTTGTCAAGACTCATTTGAAAACTATTCTGTTTCTTTTTGTCTTTGCTGTCCAGCCACTTTTGTACTCAAATTTGGAATGGTCAAATCGGATTTATCAGTTGGGAGTCCGGCAGGACACAGATGGCACCATCGGGAGATTTGTTGGAAGGTGTCTGAGTGCAGGGATTATTGGTAAGGTGTAGACAGGGGTTAAGGGAACTAAAAGGGGTGGAGAAGCACTGGGGACAGCAATGGAGGGTAGCTGGTGCCACCTCTAAGCCTACGAGAGCCATGCAAGAGCTGACCCTATCCAAGGGCCCCTGCTGTGGTTATAGAACCACAAGAAGGGGAGGGAGCAAACACCCCTCCTGGCCTCCGTTCTCCCGCAGATGATTCTCACCGGCCCGGCCCAGCCCAAACAGAAGGCAGAGGATGCATGAATCTGCCCGACACATAGTCAACAATTTCCCAGGAGGCAGGGCAGGAAGAGCGGAGGATGGATCTGGTGGCCGCACCTGCCTTCCGTGAGCATGCGGCCGATGTGGAGATCACCTGTGTAATAGCCGGTGAACTTGAACTTCCCCTCAAAGTACAGAACTCAGGAGTTCACGAAAAGTCTTCTGGACAGTCACTAGGGGCAAGGCAAAAATAACCATGACAGATGCAGACAAAATGTCTTTCATCACGGCCGGCTCCTTCGAATCATGCGCTGTCAGGGTGCGTCCAGGGGCAGACTGGCCCTGTGAACCACTGCGTTGACCTGGGGGGCAGGCACCCGGGCGAGGTGAGTGTGTTAGGACTTGCTCGACCCTTGCTTTCTGGAAAGCACCAGGCAATTCAGATCTAAGGTTTTTCAAGTTGTCTTTCCTTTTTTTTTTTTTTTTTAACAGAAGAAACTGGAATTTAGAAAAATGAAGTCATTTCACTTTGAAATGTTGGCAGCTAATTAATCCACTTGCAGCTTTCAGAGAGTTCGAGTTAAACTAACAGATTCTTCTCACTGAGATCTGACGACCCCTAAGTCCCCCGGTCTCTTGAGCTCCTCTGTGCAGCGTTCCGGACAAACGTGGTGCAGTCTGACTAAGTGCGGGGAGCCCAGCTGTGCACCCCAGAACACCTGCGAGCTTGTGTTGTCGTCTTCAGCTCTGGATTCCCGCTTCTGCCTGCCTGCTGGCGTCTCCACTCCGCCTCTGACCTTTGGAGATAAGCCGGTGTCTCTCACACATTCCTCTAGTCCCCAACGCACCACTCCCCCAAGGTTGGTGTTCCTCTTTTGTAGAGCTGTGGAGCTCCCACGGAGTAATTATGTGACAAGCCGAGAACCCATTTCCAACAGGAAAGTCTGATGCCACCAACTTGGCCACCTTCTCATATGGAGAAGCTCTTGGAGCTCTTTGCTCCCGAGGCCCCCGGCTGGCTGCTGCCAGGATGCTCCATCCCGTGCTTGTGGTCACAGGAGGGATCCTCCCATCTCCTCTGTCTCCAGGTCCCCATCATGTGCAATCTGCTCTCAGCCCCTGTCCTGCTACGGCATCTCGAGATGGCTTCTGAATTCCTGTCCCGTATGTTCTACTTGATGTCACACTCTGCTTCAGCTTCTCCTGCTTCAGGCTCAGCTCTTGTATAACCAAAAGACCCCCCTGCAATAAGCACTCCTACCGAAAAGAACATTTTGCTTCTTTGCCCAGAGTACTGCGCTCCCCCAGAGCACCAGTGTCGTCACTGCTGACTCGCATGATGCACCTCTTCCGTCCTCTTCCCGTAATAGAACTGGCTGCCTCGGACCAGTTCCCGAAGGCAGGAAGCCAGAGGGGACTCTGAATTAAAAACTGGCCTTCACTTCAAAATAAATCTCATACCCGGTAAAGTTTGCTCATAGGTGGCACGACGGGCCACTTGCCAAGCTGAGCCACGCAGAACCTTTTTGGTCCCTGGAAGGCAAGAAAAAATATATATTTATGTATCATAGCTGATGAGCTAGGGACTGGTTTCAGGGCTGAAAGGTGATGATAATCACCCACACAGCTGTTGAAAACGGCATCCTGCTTTGTGTTTTTGTTTATTACAGGCTGGAGGGAAGTAAATTACCACCTCGTTGTCAGCCAATAATCATTTTCCAGGAAAAGGTAATTTATCCTCTGAAAGGGAATGTTCACCTGCTCACCTTTTTGATTGCTCCATTGTGTGTGTTATTGTTAAACTGCCTGCTGACCTCAAAAGAGGGTGTTTCTGTCCTCCAGATCCAAGACAAAACCCGTCCAGAGTGGGCTCTGAGTCAGAAGCCGTGTGATCAGATGGCCGTTGGCTTCCCAGTCTTCCCACGGCGTCTTTGTGGGAGATGGTGAACGTCACAGGCACTGATATGCTCAGCATCTATCCCCTTGAGCTCGTCTTTTGGGAAAATAAGTCCCTCTTCACACAGTGCTAGAGGATGCTACTTTCTCCACCCCGAGGGTTAAGAAAGGGAGAAAGTGGGATATTCATTTTAGAACTCTGGGCGGGGGGGAATCCCAGGAGTGTAATTGGCTGAAGGACCCAGACCCTGCTGTTCCGGGTCCACCGTTGAGTCACGCTGAGGCCACACGTCCTGTTGGACGGAGACCTGTGCCTTCCGTAAGAGAGACTCCTTCATTGGAACGCTGGCTCAAGACTTCTTCTGTAGTGATTCTTTAAATATTCCAGGGAAAAAGTAAAAAAAAAAAAACCCTTTGTCTGCATCTAAAATTTAAACTTTTTCTATTTTCTCTTTTTCATTTTAAAAATAATTTATTGAGATGGAATTCATATAATAGGAAATTGACACTTTAAAGTGAACAGATCAGTTGCATTCAGTAATTCACAGTGTTCCGCACTGTGTTACGACCTCTGCGTGGTTCCAGCATACTCCCCAGGTGAAACTCATCGCCCGTTAAACAGTTTCTCCCATTCTCCCTGCCCTGTAGCTCCTGGTAACCACGAATGTGTGTTCTATCTGTATGGACTTAGCTATTTCGGATATTTCATATAAAGGAAATCAAGCAATATGTGACCTTTTATGTCTGGCTTCTTTCACTTAGCATAATAATTTAAAGATTATGTTGTAGTGTGCATGTCATTCCTTTTTATGGCTGAATACTGTTTTTCATTAATATATATAACTTTTTGGCTGTTATAAATTCTGCTATGAACATTCGTGTACAAGTTTTTGTGTGGACTGTGTTTTCATTTCTCTTGGGTATATATCTAGGAGTGGAATTGCTGGGTCATATGATAATTCTGTGTTTAAACTTTCTGAGGGATTGACAGACTTTTCCACAGCAGCTGCACCATTTTACATTTCCATACTTCATGCTTTTTAATGGCTTTATTGTAATCCATTTTATTGATGTGCCATCATTCCATCCCCTATTGATAGTTAATTCATTGCTGTATTTTTGGCGATTATCAACACTAATGAAGTGAAAAAACTCGTATATCCACCTTCACACATTTTTTTAAAGGATACATTTTTAGAAGTGGGCTTCCTGGATCAAAATAATTACACTTTTAAAATTTTGATACATTTTATCTGATTGCCCTTTAGAAATGTACAAAATTATATTCCCACTAGTTGTGTGATGGATGCCTGTTTTCCCAAACTTTTGTTCACATTATAAATTTTTGTCATTCTGATAATAAAAAGTCACATATTTTAAAACTTGTAATTTTTTGACTAATAGTGGGGGTAATTTTTTCACATTATTTTTGGGCTACTGTATTCTTTTATGATTTGCCTACTCATGATTGTCATCCACATTTCTCTATTGAGATGTTTACATTTTTTTCTTATTGATTTATAAGAGCTGTTTATATTTTAGAAACATTACCTTGTTGTCCATTATAAATATTGCAGACTCTTTGTTCCAGTTTCTTGTTTATCTTTTGACTTTATTTATGACTTTGCTCTTTGCCTTATAGACATTAAATTTTTTATATTGTTTAATCTTAATTTTTTTCCTTATGGCCTTTGCCTTGCTTAGAAAACTTCTCTGCACCCCAAGAATATAAGATTGTTTTTATGCATTTTTTTCTAAGAATGTCTACAATTAAATTTGGCATGATTTAGTAGAAGCTGGATTTTGTAATTGGACTCAACTATGTTCAAATGCCAGTCTGGCGACTTGTTATTAATAGCTGTGAAGTGTTATATGTTTTCATACTATCGCTGTCCCTATACTTACTCATCTGTACAATGATAGTTAATAATAGTTGGTAATAACATATAATATATAACGATATATAACATAACAATAACATATATAATAACAGTTTTGGTGAAATTAAATGCAATAATGCATGCAAAAACCATCTAGCGCACTATCTGGGCACATACTGGGCATTTAGTGCATGTTTTCTTCTCTCTCCCACTCAAACTCTGTCTTCCACCAGCCAATCAAAATCTGGACCGGAAGATGAGGGAAAGGAAGGTTTCAAAACATAAGAGTGTTGTCCACAGTTTTCAAAACTAGTGAAGCCATGTGGGATAAGTAGTTACTGAAAAGAAGATTGAAAATTCATTTAGTAATTAGGATGTAATTTATGTTTAATGAGAACATTTTTCAGTAGCACAAGAGAGCCATATTTTAATAGAATGTGGACTAAATAAAGCTGTACAACAGAAATAAAGGAGAGGTGCATGTGCAGCATGTATCTATCATTTATAATATCTGGGAGTAATCGTTGTAACTCTGTTCCTTTCTCTCATTTGTTAAAATGTTAGTAAGAGGATAGAGAGAGCAGTACTCACCCATGAGTATACTGTCTCTATTAATAAATTGTAGACAAATTTAGGTACTTTTTACTATAATCAGTTATGATTTATAGTATTTGTAGCACTTCACAGTTAATCATCAACCTGGTTAAGAACTGCTCCTTTGGAATCTTGTTCTTCTTAGTAGTTCTTTCGTAGAATTTATACATATTCTTCATTGAGTTACAACTATTTGTAAACAGTATTATATTTCCTTTGTGGAAACCACCTTTAAATACATTTTGGAAAGAGGTGGGAAATAGGTAAAAATTTACAGTATAGTAATCATTGTTTACATTTTTCTGATCTTCTTTCTCAGACCATAAGGTTTTTAGAGCAAGGGACATAGTTCTATAATGGATTTTTTAAACATTTATTTAAAATTTTGTTTTTAAGATTTTTATTTTTTTTTAGAGACAGAGTCCTGCTCTATTGCCCAGGCTGAAGTACAGTGGCTATTCACAAGTATGGTAATAGCACACTACAGCCTTGAACTCATGGCCTAAACGGATCCCCTTGCCTCAGCCTCCCTGATGGCTGGGACTACAGGTGCACACTATGGCACCTGGCTTATAATAGATTTTTGAAAAGTGTTTATGAAGTGTTACATTTTGCTGCATCTTTTGTCTTTTGGTAAAAAAAGTGTTTCTAAAGAAAAACGTTAAGAAAAATAGATATTTATTTAGCTCTTCCTCACGTGAAATAATAGACATGGATTATGTGCAATTAGGTTTCAGAAAATGATGTCAAATTCTGTTCCTTGGCTTTGGGTAACTGTCTATCATTCCTAGTATATATGTATACTGTCATCATTTTGTTACCTTCAAAACAAGAAGGGAATTCTCTATTGGTTAGCTCAGTAGCAAGGTAATGAGTTTAAGAAAACAGGAAATTTGCTCCTCTGTGACCTTTGATGAGTTTGTGAAGTTGGCGTTTTCACTGTAGGATTGAAATTGGGAAGAGCATTATATTTAGTTTGCTTTGTTGCTTTAGTGGAGGATCTACCCGCCAGGAAAACACAGGAATCCAAGTTAAAGTTTCTGCTACCTTTGTGGGAAATGATGAACAATACTCGTCCTTCTGCTGGCAAAATCTGGGCATCTGTATTTTTCAGTGGCTGGGTTTTGCTTTCACATAGGGCCAAAGTGTCCTTTTCCTGGAACCAGGCTTGACTCAAAGCCTTTGTAAGTTCTCTTGTTCTTTATTCTTGTAATCAACTATTTTAGGAACTATTTTAAAGTTGACACTGCTTCCCTTCTAACCTTTTCCTCTCAGTACAAAGCACCACCTTCTTGGCAGTCATTTGTAGGAGAAGAGTGGATACTCTTGTTATGCATTTATTCATGCCAAAAAGTTAAGGGTTAGCTATTTGTTTAAGCTATCTGTTTTGGATTAAAGTGAGTCAGCCTTGGTCCTACCTTTCTTTTAAATTCTTTCCTAATTAAGATGTTGGCACCTTGGAACCCTTTCCTGGGTGGAGCTTTTCTTTATGCTTTATCAAGTTTTATCTCAGTTTGGTTACTAAGATTTTTTTTTTTTACTTCACTGTTTTTAATGGAGACTTGTAGATTTAGATATGACTTATCCACATTCTAAACCCTGGTTTTCAGAATAGTAATGCTAGTTTTAATACCTCTTTATATATATTTGGTTATGTTTATCGGAGGCTGGAACTTCGTATAATTTGGTTCAGGTCAAACCCATGGGAAAGCTCTTATGGTAACTCTCAGACTTTGATATTGTTCAAAATTTTATATTCAAGATTTAATTTAAAATATTTTCCCAAAGAAATAGGAAAGCTAAAATAATAAAAGTTATTCATTGTGAGAAGTGTTCGTTAGTTGAACCCTTAGTTTTTTATATTAAGTTCAGTTTTCTAGTAATTAGAATCAAATGATTTCTTGAATTAGTGTGTAATTTTTTGATGCAATAGTGTTCTTCGTTTATATACAGATTGCTTGTTTATATAACAGATATTTGTGAAATAATAATCAATTCTTTGATTTTTGTATTTCACTGGAGAAGGCAGAGTCTGAGATTGGAAGGTGGTAGAAGGAAAAATATGAGGCTTTTATAGGAAATGTTAGAATGTTCCTTTAGTTTGTTTCACATTTACACATGTTGGACTGAATCTAATTTTTCTAGTGAACTTGTTACATTTAATGAAAGAGCCTCATACTCTTGATATGCTTACTTTTAATAACATATATATATATTGACTTATAAATGATATGTGATCCTTTTACAGATGCCCTTGCAACTTGTCTCAGTTTGGGTCTGACTTTGTTTATAGTAGCAAAGATGTTTTCATTTTTGGTGGATTTGAAGAAACATACTGTGCTGTGGATTCTTGTTTATCCATCTTTCAGATTGTACAGCCAGTTGATACAGGAAAATACTTTTCTTTGGGCAATAATTGTTACTGATTAGGAGTTTTAGGAGAGAACTTGCAGTAAACTTTGTGTTCTTAATTTGTAGACACTCTTGTGTATAAGTCCTCTGGCTTCTGTTTATACCCATCCTATTTAAATTTAACTACAGTGGAAAAGAGAGGAATTCAAAGGAGAATTTGTGGTGACCTTTGATAAAGTGACTTTTGATTATTGGTATGTTAAGGAGAATGCTGGAGAACAGACAAATAACTTTGCATGCTTATGCTTGAACACATGACTTATGTGTTGGATAGATTTGTCTTGACTATGTAGTAGTATCTCGGTATATAATAGGGTGGAAACTGTTCTGGTTCTTTGGCTTTTTTCCTGCTTACCTGGATATCTAACAAGTGCCCCTCTAAGAGGGATGTGAGCTCTATTGAGGTTAGGCTGACAGAGAATTTGGAGAACAAGAGTAAGAATAAAATCTCAAACCATGATTCTTTTTTTTTTTTCCCAGTGTCTGTGTTAGTGAAGTAGGAAACGAAAGAGAAGAACTACTAATGTGAGTTTATTAGGATAATGGGAACATGGTTTCCTCTGTGTTATCTGTAAATTCGGTGAATAGTAAGCTGCTTTATAATGGGCAGATAACACATGTTCATATGTCAGAAAAATGAGCTCTTTTTGAATCACTATGTGCTCCATTCAGGTTACTTGGATTCAGGGTGCTGGTGTGTAATGTAATCAGATTTGGGTATTCCTGGGTCTCTAGCCATGTTATCATTTATGCTGCTAGTTATAGTTCTGCCTGTCTTTTTGAGGTTTCTGAGCTATACACATGAAGAAAAATGATAATTGAATTACCAACCTATTAATGTATGGGCCTTGTGCTGGGCTGTTTTAGAATTAAGGTTTCTAGAGGCCTCCCAGTCTTCAGCTCCTCTTCTAGATCAATTTTAAAAAAATCGTTTTGCTGAAATTCCCCAAATTATCTGATTTCTTTTTCTCAGGAAAGTTATTTTGAAATTTGGCCATTTTGTCATGTCTCTCAATAGTTTATTCCTTTCTATTGCTGAATTCATTGTATAGATTTAACACAATTTATGCATTGGCCTATTGTTAGACATTTAGGTTGTTTCCAGTGTTTGGCCATTAAAAATCAAGCTGATAAGAACATTTGAGTTCAGTTGAATCTTTTGGTGAACATATGTTTTCTTTTTTCTTGGGTATGTATCTAGGAGTGGAAAGCCTGGGTGTGTGTTTACCTTTTTAAGAAACTACCAAACTGTTTTCTAAAATTGTACTATTTTGCATTCTCATCTACAGTGTATGAGAGTTCCAGTTGTTCCATATTGGTCAATTTTTAAATTTTTAGCCATTCTAATAGGGATGTAGAGTAGTAAGTACCTCATTGTGGTTTAACATTCATTTCTCTAATGACTAATAACATTAAGCATCTTATGTGCTTACTTGCCATCACAATATCTTCTTTGGTGAATTATCAATTACAGTGTTTTGCTCATTAGAATTTTCTTTTTTTTTTTTTTCCTTGAGACAGAGTCTCACTCTTTTGCCCAGGCTAGAGGGCCGTGGCATCAGCCTAGCTCACAGCAACCTCAAACTCCTAGGCTCAAGCAATCCTTCTGCCTCAGCCTCCCGAGTAGCTGGGACTACAGGCATGCGCCACCGTGCCCGGCTGTTTTTTTCTATGTATTTTTAGTTGGCCAATTAATTCCTTTCTATTTTTAGTAGAGATGGGGTCTCACTCTTGCTCAGGCTGGTTTCGAACTCCTGACCTTGAGCAATCCGCCTGCCTCGGCCTCCCACAGTGCTAGGATTACAGGCGTGAGCCACTGCGCCCAGCCAGAATTTTCTTTTTATTGAGTTTGAGAGTTCTTTGTTTATGCTGGGTATATCTCTTTATATATGATTTGTGAATATGTATACAATTTGTGAATATTTTTCTCAGTCTGTGAGTTATTTTTTAATTTTCTCAATAAGGTCCTTCAAAGAGCAAAAGTTCTTGATTTTGATGAAATACAGTTTATCAGATTTTTGTTTTATAGATTATGCTTTTTGTTTTGGTGTTTAAGAAATCCTGGTGAAACTTATGATCACTTAGATTTTTCTCCTGTGTGTTCTTCTGGATGTTTTATAATTTTAGCTCTTAAATTTAGGCATGTGATCTATTTTGAGTATACAGTAGTTCCCAGTTATTTGTAGGGGATACATTTCTAGACCTCCAGTGGATGCCTAAAACTGAGGATAGTACAGAACCCTATATAGTATGCATGAATTTCTTTTTCCTTCCTCACAATTTCACAGATTTGTTCTTCCCATGGATCTTATCTTAGAGCTTATCTTAGATCTTGGCAACCTCACCATATGATTTTTTTTCTTATTAAGTTGAGAACTTTCATCTTTTCACTTGAAGCACCTTACTGCTTCTCATTAGCATTCAAATTGCCAGCATCATGAATTTTGAGCTTTGGGGCCTTGTTAAGTAAAATAAGGATTACTAAAACATAAGCACTATGATAATGTGACAGTTGATCTGATAACCAAGAAGGGTACTAAGTAACTAATAGGCAGGTATCAGATACAGTCTGGATATGCTGGCCAAAGGGATAATTCGTGTCCAGGCAGGATGGAGCAGGACAGTGTGAGATTTCTTCACGCTACTCAGAATGGCACACAATTTAAAAAGTATGAATTATTGGAATTTTCCCCATTTAATATCTCTGGAACAAGGCTGGCCACAGGTAACAAACTGCAGAAAGCAAAACTTCAGATAATGGGAGACTAATCTATTTTATGAGGAAAAGATTGAGGTTGATTTGCTTTGAATATGGTAATCTAATTGCTCTAGCACTACTTGTTAAAGATTATCCTTTCCACATTGAATTGTCTTGGCACCTTTGTTGAAAATTAATTGACCATATATGTTTGTGTCTCCTAGACTCTGTTCTCTTGATCTGTTTGTCTTTATGTCAGTGCCTCATTGCTGTGATTACTGTAGCTTTATAATAACTGAAATTAGATCGTGTAAGTCCTCCAATTTTGCTTTTCCTTTTCAAAGTTAGCTCTTCCAGGTCCTTTGTAATTCCATGTAAAGTTTAGAATAGCTTGTCAATTTCTATAATTAGATCCCTCAGGCACACAGTTTTCAGTAGGATTCACACTCCTATGAGAATCTAATGCTGCTGCTGATCTGACAGGAGGTGGAGCTTATGTGGTGATGCAGGTGATGGGGAGTGGCTGTAAACACAAATGTAGCCTCGCTTGCTCCCCTGCTGCTCACCACCTGCTGTGCAGCCCGGTTCCTAACTGGCCATGGACCAGTCCCTGTCTGGGGCCCCGGGGGTTGGGGACCACAGGGTTATACCATCTAGGTTTGTGTAAGTACACACTATAATGTTGGCAAAATGCTGAAATTGTCTCTCAGTGCATTTTTCAGAGTATATCTCTGGTGTTAAGTGACTCATGACAGTACTGGTTTTGATTAGGTTGGTCATGTAACTCATCCAAATTGGACACTTTCGAGAGTGAAATGGAGTGATAAAAAATTACTTTTGTAACAATAGATATAAACGAAGACTGGCCCAGGCAAGCTAAGATATGTAGTCATCCTAATTAGGATACTTTTGATTGCAAGTAACAGAAAACACAACTCAAACTAGCTTAAACAATAAAGGAACTATATTGGTTTGTGTATCTGAAAGGGCCAGTGTTTAGGAGTGCTACAGGTGTGATTCAGTGAGGACTCTGACTTTGTTTTCTGTTTTCCAGAGTCTGCCTTCTATGGCTGGCTTCTTTTATAGTTGTTGGATGGCTACCAATAGCAATTTGGGTTATATTCTTCATTTATGACCAGTAGAAGAGAAAAGCCTGCTTCTCCCATAAACGTAGATTGAATCTTGAGACTTTGTGATTATTGGATACTTTTGAACTAATCTCTGTACCAAAGGGAATGTCTGTGCCGATTCTCTTAAGCATGGGATAGCTGAATATCACTGAGTGAAGGAGGATACAATTACCTTATTCTTAGACTAGTCAGAGTTCATTCAAGAAACTGTAACATCAGTCTGTCTAGGAAAGCAACGCAACTGAATGAAGGGAAGGAGTTAGGAAGCAACCATAGTGTTTCCTGCAAAGTCCAGTGCTGTTTCTTGTTTGCATTTTCCCGTAGGCATCTGTTAATAAGTTCCTGCAAGAGACCAGTCTACTGCAGATGATATGTTTTCTTCTCAAGTGAGAATCTGTAGTATAAAATGACTTATATTACAGTGGAAGAGAAAAAAAAACTTGGCAGTGAGAGAAAACTTATCCCATTTTCTCTTTTTTCTATTAAAATTATAATTTTTAATCTTCTTTTTTTACAGACTAATAGGGATGCCAAAGGAAAAATATGATCCTCCAGATCCTCGCAGAATTTATACCATCATGTCAGCAGAGGAGGTAGCCAATGGGAAAAAATCTCACTGGGCAGAATTAGAAATCTCGGGTGAGTAGAATCTGAAGTATTTAAGCTGGAATATAACAGTGATAATGAATATGAGTTGAGTATTGCTATATTTATTTCTTTTTGTACATTTCTAATTTGATGGACTAACTGTAAAGATACAAGATGCTGAGGTACTAGTGTTTCATTTATCTGTTAATTTTATTTGCAACTAAATCTCTGTTTCTACCTTGTATTTTGAGATTAGTTACATTGAGCAAGAGTTGGCATCTGGAATTGAGGATATTGGGAGTTCAATTTCTAAGTAAGATTAGATTCTTTGAAATAATACATTTTGTTTTGGCTATTTCAGAGTAATTATTTTTGCAAATTGAAATCTTTGCCATCATCCTATCATCCCAGTGAAGAAGGAAACCTAGAAGCTATCTATCTATTTTAACAAATAAGTGATAACTGTGACCTTAATACATGTTTAGGATTTGTTAAAATAGAGTATGATTCCTAAAAACTCATAACCCCAGTCTAATAATGAGAAAAGCATCAGAGAAACACAAACTGTAGGAAATTCTACAAAGTACCTAACTAGTAATCTTCAAAATTATCAAGGTCATGTAAATCAAGGAAAGACCCAGAAACTGTCACAGACCAGAGGAGACTAAGGAAACATGATAACTAAATGCAAAATGTTAGCCTGCATTGAATCCTGGGGCAAAAAGGTGTAAAAACTGGTGAAATCCAAATGTAGTCTAGAGTTTAGTTAATAGTAATTTATCAGTGTTGGTTTCCTAGTTTTGACAAATGTACCACGGTAATGTAAGATTCTAATAGGGAGACTGAATGGAGGGTATATAGGAACACTGGAACACTGTATTATCCTGGTAACTTTTCTGTAAATCTAAAACTGTTGCAAAATTAAGAGTTCATTAAAATGGATTATAAGGACTATTTTTCTTTTATGAATTGGTATAATACAGATTATATATAGATGTATTTTTTTGCCCAATTGGTTTCTGTTTGGAAGAGTTAAACCTCCATTGTAATTTCAATACCAAAAATCCCTTGCGTATTTAGCTAAAAGGTAACTTCTAGCTAAAGGGTGGATGGGTGATTGGTAATGAAAAGAATGAATATGAGCAAACTGTATTAGCTTAGTCAAGGGTTTCTCAGCCTTGGCACTACTGACAGTTTGGGCTCTACAATTCTTTGTGGTGGAGGGCTGTTGTGTGCATTGGTAGGGTGTTTTGTAGCATCCTTGGCCTCTACTCACTGCATACCAGTAGTACCCTTTTAGTTGTGACAACCAAAAATGTTTCCAGACATCCCAAAGTCCCCGGGGAACAAAATCACCCCTGGCTGAGAACCACTTGGTTAAGCCCTGGGTAGAATTGAATTAAGTTTCTCTTTTACCCAGAGCCTCTTCACCTGAAAACTTTATTTCCTATTAAAATGCCAAATCCTAGTTGGCACTTTAAGTCTGATTATAGACAGTAGGAAGTAACCTGTGGTAGAAAGAACTCTGGACAGGGGTGAAAGTTTGAGTCTGCTGCTCAGTAGCTGTATGAAAAGTAACATTTCCCCTTTGAGATTTTGTGCTCTACCTCCCACTACCCCTCTTATCAAAATCTATTTGGAAAAATACAACACTGAAGTGCACATACAGTAATAACATTCACTGAGTGTCAGGCAGATGGGAGGGGCAAAGGGAGGATGAGTATATACAAACCTAATGGGTGCAGTGCGCACCATCTGGGGGATGGACACGCTTCAAGTTCTGACTCAGGTGGGGCAAAGGCAATGTGTGTTACCTGAACATTTGTACCCCATAATATGATGAAATAAAAAAAAATTAAAAAACAGAAAATCTATTTGGAAAATGATATATAATTAAAATACCACTTTTGCAAAGTTTATAAAATACCTTCCTATAAAATATTTTGCATAATTAATACTTACAGGTAAAATAGGTAAGATAAAATCCCATTTTATAGACTGTGGGGCTAGATGATTTGCCCAGACTTACATAACTAATAGATGGTACAAATCAGGACTCTGAACCAAGTCTTCTGACTTGTTTTGGCACATGTTCCACCACAGCTATCAGATGCTATGACTGATTGATAGAGCTTAATGTGTGACTATTTCAATAAGTATGTTGCACTTAATGCAAAACCTTAAACCAGAGTTGATAATCTGTAATTGTGACATCAGAAAGCTGGGGAAGATGTCCCTTTTGTGGGTAAAATGGTTTTCCTGGTGACTCATCTAAGGTTGGTTCTAAATCATAGTAATTTACTCTTGTTTATTTAAAGTTGTAGACTAATCCACCCTAGATATGGATATACCCTATTAAAGGAGGGCAGGTTTTGTTTGGAAGCAATCAAATGGCATTAAATACAAAATTAAAGTGTCAGTAATACAACATCTGTTTGTATTTGCAGCGTCTTCTACAACTTTTTAGTTCTTGCAGTTTAGCCTTCATCTTGGGCCTAGAGTTTCATGCTTCAATGTTTTGCCTTTTAGGTAGAGTGCGGAGCTTAAGTACATCACTTTGGTCATTGACACACTTGACAGCGCTGCACCTAAATGACAATTACCTTAGTCGCATTCCACCTGATATTGCCAAGCTTCATAATCTGGTTTACCTGGATCTGTCATCCAATAAACTCAGAAGTTTACCAGCAGAACTAGGAAACATGGTGTCTCTCAGGTGAGGAAAGAATACAGACATTACTCATTATATAACATTCTAAATTTAAGAAATTTAGGGGATGTCACTCATCTTACGGTAGGATTTCCACGTGTGTGAAGATCAAATGATATAAACAGTCTACGCACAGTGCTTGAGTTGTCCTACATTGTACATTTCTTTTCCTTCCTTTACATTTGGAGGTTTCCTGGCTAAGACTGTGTATGTGTTACCAGTTTCTTTTGACAGACTTGAGATGGGATGGGGCTAAAACAGTAAGTCTCCCTTTAGGCTCCTGTCTGATAAGACTAATCAGAAATAATTGGGAAAATACGATTTGCTTGTAAGTAAAACTTTTAGGAACATATCTCTATTATATAAGACAAGGCATATTTATATTTCATATTACAACTTTTTAAAAAAACCTTAAAAACTGCTGAAGTGGATTTATTTCTCATCCTTCACGGTTCTTTAACTTTAGGATTCTTCATAGGAGAAAATTTTGCAGAAATCTTAAGACCTTATATAAATGTTCCCAATGAAGATAAGATTTGCTTTTCTACCTGTTTATCTGCTGAGTAATAATTGTTAAAAATTGCTATCACGTGTATAAAATTAAACATATTGCTTTAGAATCTTGTTCTTTACCATCCCCTTACTGGTTTTTTTTTTTTTTGTTTGTTTGTTTGTTTTACTTTTGGTCATACGCTAATGAGAGTGCAATATATTTTTTATATAGTCTGCTCAAAATTTCACGATCATAAACTTAGATCTCGTTTGTGCTATCCTGTTTTTTTCTGTAGTATCCTATACTTTAATATTTATGTTCTGTCATAGTATTTTTGTCTTTTCATGTTTTCTTTTTGTCTTTATTATACTACCTTGTTCTCTATTAATTTATTTTGTTTTCATAGTATTTTGACATGATTAGTTGTATTCAGTTATAAAAAATGATGCAGATGATTGGTTACTAATTATAGTTTAATCTTGAAGTTTGTGTAAAAATTTTACTTTTTTCTATTAGACTAGGTTCAAGGATATCTGTTGTTTTTGAATACTGCAGGTATCTGTCACTCTCATTTGCATTTGATAGGCATTTTGGGTGACAGAGAAAAGGGGTGTATTTAGCCTGAGAATTATGTGCAATTCCTACAACTCTAATCTGTGCTAGAGAATGAGTAAATCATAGAAACATTGTTAACAATTATGTCAGTTGCACGTTTTGTAGTACTTTAAATATTGTACAGCATTTTTGGATGAGCATAACAGTCACTCGTGGTATATTATAAGGAAAGTTAAGAATGGCAAATGTAGATATTAATAAAATTTGGTATATTAAACTAAAATAATTTTTTTTTTAAAAAACAGGGAATTGCTTTTAAATAACAATCTGTTACGGGTTTTGCCTTACGAACTTGGTCGGCTCTTCCAGCTACAAACTCTAGGTTTGAAAGGTGAGTGATTTTTTAAAAGATGATACTGTTAACACTCAGTATTAAGGTGTTCTGAGCCTTTCTAAAGACCATTTTGGTCTTTAAAAATGTCAGGTCAGGTTTTGGTGTGATTTTGAGAATGTAACTACATGTACTTTCTTTTGAAAGAAAAATAGTTCTTTGGGTATAAAATTGAACTTCAAGATTTCAATATGTGCTATCATTTTAACAAATTTATATGGGGAAATTTTTTTGGTTTTGTATTTTACCTTTAATTTTCTATAAATTTATTAGAGGAGATATTTTAAATTAACACTGTAGTTCTTCCCATTATTCTTTTTTAAATTCTTTTTTTTAAAAAAAGATGACTGTACATCAGCCTCATGTTTGGCTTTTCATGGAGTAGATAAAATAGCATTGGAATATTATATTATTATAAAAGAAAATATTATAACAGTAAAAATTAGCTATACCAAATACATATAATTATTCTAAATAAAAAGTATCAATCCAAAATATTAACATATGCTTCTCTGACCATCACTCTCAATCAGTTTGAGATGAAAGTCATATTCAATTCATACAAATACTGAAACATATATAATTTTCTCTTATAGCATATGAAGAAGAGTTTATTTTTGAATTCATAGAACTAAGTTACAAATGTATTTGTTAAACATATTATGCTCATGGGAAATGAACATCAATCAAAGCCTTGTAAAGTATACGCTTTCATATATTTTTATTTTTCTTGTTTGAAGACTATTTGAGTGTCCATGAAAATATTGTTTTCATTTACTGATGTCATATAATGGAACATTAAGAATGAAGTTCGAATAAGAATGGAAAAAATGCTGATATTGTTGATTGAAATGACAGAATTAATGTTCGGCTTCCTTATAGTCTCATGAATTAGAGAATTACATGAATGGTCTGAATCTTGTATTTATAGTTTCTCTGTAGGATTTTATTGATTTTTTTAATCGTGTAAGAAGAGGGGACAGAATACTTACATCTAAAATATTTTCCTGAAGATTAGCCTAAGGCATTTGAAATTTTACTGTTGGAACATTTCACCTCATTTTCTGTATGCCGAATCTCATTCTTACGAAGTTGAAATAGCTATCCAGCTAGAATTGAAATAGGAGCAAGTCTTTTCCTCTCTCTAAAAAATTATGGAATGATGGTCAATTTTTTTTTTTTTTTTTTTTTGAGACAGAGTCTCACTCTGTTGCCCAGGCTAGAGTGCCATGGTGTCAGCCTAGCTTACAGCAACCTCAAACTCCTGGGCTCAAGTGATCCTCCTGCCTCAGCCTCCTGAGTAGCTGGGACTACAGGCATGTGCCACCATGCCCGGCTAATTTTTATATATATATATTTTAGTTGTCCAGCTAATTTCTTTCTATGTTTTTAGTGGAGACGGGGTCTTACTCTTGCTCAGGCTGGTCTCGAACTCCTGAGCTCAAACGATCCATCCACCTCGG
The DNA here is from genome assembly GCA_963574885.1 of Lepilemur ruficaudatus. NCBI lineage: Eukaryota > Metazoa > Chordata > Mammalia > Primates > Lepilemuridae > Lepilemur > Lepilemur ruficaudatus. The sequence continues at coordinate 22,745 of CAUYRT010013394.1, forward strand.
CCTCCCAGAATGTTACGATTACAGGCATGAGCCACCCTACCACTCATGATTGTCATTTTTAATAATCTTAGATTCATGAAGGATGAAATTCACACTTTCATGCTGATTATAATAAAATATAATTCTTTATCTCTACTAAGAATAACGCTTGTTTTACTTTTAACCTCAGAGTAGCTGTTTTTCTCCTCCTGATCTCAATGACAAATAATTTACTATTGAGCCCGGTGGACTTACCCTTGGTGCCCAGCAACATTCCTGAAAAAGTGCATGTTAATATTTCCTACTCTTTCATAAGTCTATTCTATGCTTCTCATATAGAGATATGTTCCCCATAAATTTACACTAAGTATCAATTGAGCTAATCATTCTGAATATCTCTTATCTCCTCCATCCTTAATTCTGTTTTACTAGTTAAAATGTTAGTTTTCCAAACTATTGTTTTTGACTGTCCTTTCATTCTCGTAGCCTTTTGTCTCTTGATTCACATTCCCTGAAATTTCTTCTTAGACCTCTAGTCTATCAAGTCAGGCACTAGTTGCTTCACCAACTATAACTTAGTTCTGTTCACGCCTATAGTTAAATGCCTTTTCATTAAACTTCAGTTTGTTCTATGGTAAATACCCATATGCAGCTCTTTTCTCTTTTTTGAGAATGTTGTCAGTGCCACTTTCTATTCAGGTGATCCAGTACAGAAAAGCAAGGAAATTTCAGAAATGAAAGAGAACCAGAGCTCTCTGTGCCTTTTTTAAAAAGATGGTAAACACAGGATTGGCTTTATGAAGCAATTGAAGGAATAAAATGTCCCTAATGAATGGTAGCTTTATATTCTTAGGAAGGTAAAACTTGAAATAATTTCTAAATCAGTCTTAATATGGTACTTTTTATCCAGAAAAAGAAAGAAAGTAAGAAAAGGGAATGTAGCATTAAAAATAGCACTGTGGGCCGGGCACGGTGGCTCACGCCTGTAATCCTAGCACTCTGGGAGGCCGAGGCAGGCGGATCGCTCAAGGTCAGGAGTTCGAAACCAGCCTGAGCAAGAGCGAGACCTTGTCTCTACTATAAATAGAAAGAAATTAATTGGACAACCAAAAAAACATATAGAAAAAATTAGCCGGGCATGGTGGCGCGTGCCTGTAGTCCCAGCTACTCAGGAGGCTGAGGCAGGAGGATCGCTTGAGCCCAGGAGTTTGAGGTTGCTGTGAGCTAGGCTGACGCCATGGCACTCACTCTAGCCCGGGCAGCAGAGTGACACTGTCTCCAAAAAAAAAAAAAAAATAGCCCTGTGATATACTTAAACAATAACAATGGACTGGACTGCCTCTGAGATTTCATTTTGTCTTAATAGTGGAAGAAGGAATGTCTTTCTTTATTTCCTTTTCTTCCTTTGAAATGCAGATACTGAGATTTTAATAATTTGGGTCATGTTGGCCCAACAAGCTAATTTTTAGAAATTCTATTTTGAGATTTGAGGAATATGTGTGTGGAGGGTAGGTTATTTGAAGAATTAGGTTAAGAAGGCCAATTTAAAAACCATACAGAGGGCCAGTGCAGTAAGTTAGAAGTGTTCTCTGAAGTCACTTAGAAGAAAAATCCAAATGTATTAATTTTATGGAAGAATAGGCATAAGTAAAAACAATTTTCATACAGTTATTTTTAAATAATTTAGAATTCATGTCCTAAGATGTAAGCAATCCCTTCTCTGATATATACGCCAACAAATTGTTCTCAGGCATTAAACATTGATATCCTAGGTCATAGAAATATGTAGAACTTTAATAATTATGAAAATTTCTAGCTTTCTTCCAAGAATTACTTATCCTCCTTAAAATAAAGGACTTCTTTTACTGTATAAATTTGTTTTATTTATGGAATATATCATAATGTAAAAGTAACAATATACATTTTAAAGAAAATAATTAAATGCATAACTGTATTCCCATTATAAACATTCTTAGTACATTTTTAAAAAATTGTTTAAAAATGTACTTGGAAAATTGTCATTTATATAGGAGGCTGAGTAACTTATTTCTGTGTTGTATATGACCTTTTGAAAATCAGTAAGAAAACAAACAAATCTAGTAGAGAACACATAGTTCATATAATAGTTCATGTAAGGATATACAAATGGCTCTAAAATATAGAATTGATCAACTTTATGCTTAATAATGTAAATTGAAACTATACTCAATTACCATTTTTTGCCTATCATATTGGGAGAATTCCAAAAATTTCATAAAATAATTGTTGGTGAAATTATGAGGAAATAGGTATAATCGTGCCTTGTTGGTATAGATCCCCTATACCTTTTAGGTTACCTGTGTGCTGTTTCATTATTACATCTAACTGCCTTCTCCCAGAGGTTTCTACTGTCCTGAATTTGGATATTGGGGTTATGTACATATCTGTTAAAGGTATTTTAACCTTTATATAAGTGTAAACCTATTGAAATGTAATTTTCTGTGACTTGGTTTTTATTCAACATTATGTTTTTATGATTCAGCCATGTTGATGCATGCATCTAATCACAGTTCATTTGTTTCACTGTTGTGTTGTATTCTGATATATAAATATGTTGTAATTTATTCATTCCACTATAGATATTTAGATGGTTTCCATTTTTGTTTTTGGCTACTATAGCAGTGCAGTCATGAACTTTCTTGTACACGTCTCCTGATATAGTGCATAGGAGTAGAATTGTTAGGTTGTAGAGGTTTGTGCATCCTTAGCTGTACTAGGTAATGCCATAATGTTTTACAAAGTAGTATTGCAATATACTTTTTTTTTTTTTTTTTTTTTTTTGAGACAGAGTCTTACTCTGTTGCCCGGGCTAGAGTGAGTGCCGTGGCGTCAGCCTAGCTCACAGCAACCTCAAACTCCTAGGCTCAAGCAATCCTTCTGTCTCAGCCTCCCAAGTAGCTGGGACTACAGGCATGCGCCACCATGCCCGGCTCATTTTTTCTATATATATCTTTAGTTGGCCAATTAATTTCTTTCTTTCTAATTATAGTAGAGACGGGGTCTCACTCTTGCTCAGGCTGGTTTCGAACTCCTGACCTTGAGCGATCCGCCTCAGCCTCCCAGAGTGCTAGGATTACAGGCGTGAGCCACCGCGCCCGGCTTGTAATTCTTTTCTTCATACTTTCTCTCCATTTCTCACTTTCCAGTCTCTTTTTCTTCCATCTTTCTCTTACCCAGGTATTCAAATTCTACCTAGTCTGTTCTCCCTAAATGTTACAGAACTTACTGCCTATCTATTCCTTTGAGCAATTATGTTTTCCTGTATTACTATACAGCCCTGTGATTTTCCTTATTTAATCATTCACCTATCTCACCAACTATACTGCAAACTGCTAGAGGGCAGGAACCAGGTTCTATTTTATTGTTTTTATCCTATTTTCCTGTATCTTCCAGAAGGATGCCATGTTCCCTCCTATCACAATAAAAGAAATGTCTCCTCCTTTTACTTAAATTTCCCTAGTATTACAACTTAGAATAATGTTTACAGCTTTAAGAATACAATTCCCAGATTTTCCCCCATATATTATCTAAAAAATGAAAATATTGAGGAATGATTTAGTAAAAAAAACTAGAAACCAAATATAATAGCTAATCACCTCTTATATCCTAGCAAACACAGCAAAGTAAACATGAATGAAGAATATAATTAAAGAAATGAGGCAGGCAGTTCTAGTTTTATCACTAGATCTCATAAAGAATACAGCAGTTTTTTAATACTTGGAGTAAGTAATCCTTAAACTTACTGGTTCCATTGTGTATGTTTTACCTCCTAAAATACAAAGCATTTTTCTGTGATGCATTATCAACAAAACCATATACTTGGTAAAGAACTAGGCACTCAGTATTTTAAAAATAACCATCTATTTGAAATGGTAACATTTTTCTTTAGAAATAAAGAATATATTATCAGATGTTCACTTTAGATGGAATTTTTTTAAAACTGGAAAGGAGCTGAAGTATGCTCTAAAACATATAGCACATTTATATAAATTTAAAACGGGTCATGAAGGGGAAAAATCCCAATACCTTATATAAAGGTAAAAGTTGTTTAAGAAATCCAGGGAAAAAAAGATTTTTTTAAGAAAAAAATATGTATTTCCATACATATTAGTGTATGCAAAATATGTATATGGAACTTCAAAGATGGAAAATCTAATTTATAAGCTATGACCAAAATTATTGTATTCTTCAGGGATGTCAACACTTCATGAGTTGTATTTCTTAGAAATTGTATTACCTTAAGATAGCATTAAAAAAGAAAAGAAACTTCATCCAAGCATTTAAAAGTTTAATACTCTTTATCAATTGTAGTAAAATTTTCACTGAAAGATTCATTAGAAATTATCTATAAAAGTTACCTGATTTAGAGGATCACTGCTTATATCTGATGATTTATTTATATCCTTCATACAAATAATTTCATTTTCATTTAGACTGCAGAAGTGGAGTGAATTCAGAAGATCTGGAAGTTCCAAAGAAACTGCAGCTAAATCCTAATTTAAAATAATAACAATAAATACCACTGTAGAAAAACACTTTTGTTACGGTTCCTATAACATGGGCCCTACTCAAAAATTATAAGGTCTACTGGTTAATAAATTTTCTGGTTTATAATAGTTAACATATGCAGTTCATTACCCACAGATAGTTTTTTTAAAACTCAAAACTGTACTAAAATTATTTAACACTGGCTATTCCTGGAGCCTTTCAAATGTACTGATCTATAAATCTATAAATAAATCTATAAAATTTATTTATCTATAAATAAAATTTTACATAACACCTCACACATCCATGACAATTAGGCACTTAATAGTTTTTAGCAGATGTCGACCTACAGTCCTTAGGTTTAATTCTGGAATTTTTCATACTTTATTTTTGGCTAAGAGCTTTAAGTTTTAACTTTGTAAAATACAAGTCCATTTTACTGTCTTTCCTCCCAAGTTACTGTATTAGACTTTAACAGAAAATTTTATGAAGATTAAAGGAAAAGAAAATAGCTTTTACTTTTTCTTGTTTGCCCTTTTTATGTAAATAATTTACCCAGTTAAAGACTTGTTAAAGTCTTTGACCCCTTAGACACTACTTTCCTTTATAAACATGGCTTATCAGAAACTCTTAAAGGAGAAGGAGAGTATTAGAGAAATACTTTGAAACATTTCTCTTCCCAGCCATATCTGTTCTCAGGAATATGTCCTCTCTTGTTCCTTCTGTCCAGATTATTTCTTTCAAACAAGGGCACAATCAGAACACACGGCAAAATTTTTATTCATAATCACCTGATATGCATTATTCAAAAAGAATTGAATAATGTTACCTCTTCCTCTATTAGGAGACACTTTATTGCCACAAAAGGAAACATATAGCAATCACAAATTTTTAAGAAGTAGCATAAAGGAGAAAAAAAATAGTATGCCTGCCATGTCTACACAAGCTTCAACTACTGTTCACATAACTGTGAAGCTTTCCTTTGTTCAACCTAATCTCAAACATCAGTCCTGATGTACATAACCATCTAAATCAAACAGGCTAAAATGTTTGCATTGGCTAATTGTTACTTTCTACAAATTTTATTTTTTAAATTTAACTCTATCTCAACTAAAAATAAAAAATTTTCTACTACTGAAGTCAAATTATGAAAACCATCAAAATAAAGAAACAAGTCTTACATTTTATATTATGCACAGAATGAAAAAAAAGTCAGCCAGCCTTTGGTTTACAACCTTCTCACATAAATGACTTTTGTGCTCAATCCTAAAGCTGCTTTCTATAACAAGGGTATTCAGTAAAAATGCTAAAAGTGAGAATGTCCAAAGCACACTCAAAAGTTGACCTCAAAATGCCACCGTTTTAACTTTTAAAAGGAAAGATATCAGAAGATTTTAGTGTAAATTTGGGGCATTAAGGCAAATTTTTTGTGGTATCAAAATTTGTTCTAAATAATTTCTCAAGATCCTTTCCAGTTCAATAAATTGACCATACCTGTATATGAGCAGCATCTGTCTCTTCATTAAAACCCAGAAAGGTGACCTGAATAAAAAAGGAAAAAAGTTCCATTAATTTGAATTTTTAAATCTTGTCTCAGATTGTTGACAAAGCTGAGAAACAGGAAAAAACAGAGAAAGCATTAGTATGCTGACTGCCTTGGACAGGGTAATATTTTCAAAGATAATCAAATATGTTTTTCACCAAAGATTTGGCTCCAAAATGCAGTTTTTGAAGCTCATTCATATCTCCCTCACTAGCAAGTTCAATCAATTCTACCCCCGAAACATTTTTCAAATACATCCACTTCTTATCATTACCCCTGACACCCTTCTCACCTGCATTTTACACTACAATCCTCTCCACCTGGTCCCATTACCACTGTCACCATGCACTTCTCTTCCATGCTTTCCACGGCAAAATCCTAACTGGAGTTAGCTGATACCTTCAGCCTTCCCTCGTTTTCATTTATATACATGGGCCCCCCGTCTGGGTCTAGAACATGGCCTGTACATTCTTGCCTAAGGGCTTTGCAGCTGCGCCCCTCAGTCTGAATCTCTTTTCCTTGGATGGTTACATGCCTGGCTAATCCTCATCCTTCAAGTTTCTACTCAAATGTCACCTCCTCATAGATGCCTTCCCTGAATAGATCCCCAAGGCTACTTCCTCACTGGCTCCTGTGACAGCATCATTTATTTCCTTCCACACCGTTACATAGAGATTACTCTGCAGAAATTTATATAAATTTCCCAAGAATATCTAATGGCATAAAGATATATCACATTATTAAGGAAAAGGGACAAGTTATAGAAAAATGATAAGTGCAAAAACTCAATCTTATTTTCAAAAACATATGCATGGAAAACAATACTGGAAGGCGAGACATCAAACTATATGTGGTGATACAGTGATTAACTCTGGTTGATGGAGTCATAAGTGATCTTGTATTTGTCTACTCTGCTTTTTCTCCCCCTAATTCACAGGATCAATAATAGTCATTTTCTTTTTTATACTTTCAGTATTTCTTATTTTTCATATGTACTACTTTCATAGCCTGAAAAAAATGTTGTTTTTTAAATTTATATTTGCTTCATATTTTTGGCATCACAGTAAGAAGTTTTTTTCCATTTAGGGATAGAATAGTAAACTGTCTACTAAACCAGTACTGTGGCTAAAAATATACAATACTTAAATGACAGCAATATGGATGATCAGTTCTCAAAAATCAGGAGAAAATAGCATAGTTAAAATATAAAATATAAAGCAACACTGAATATACTTTCAATCTCTTTCTGATGATTCAGAAGCAAGTCAGAATCTTAAATTATCCCAGGATCTTTATTCCCATTAAATATGGCTAGTACTTCACACGTTTCAGTTAACTTCCAGGCATCTAGGTAAATTGTTAATCTCTAGGATCCTGTCTCGTCATCTATAAAACTTAAGGCAATATAACTTGTCTCCCACAGTTGTGTGGGTTAATTGAATAATGTAGAGGAAAGTATCTGGCACATGATAGACAGTCAATAACAAATAGATACACAAATAATAAATTTCCTTCCTTTCTTCGAAAAGATACTTGGAGATTTGCACACCCTACAAAGATGTATGAAAATACATTTTGCATTATGAGGAAAGGGGTTAGAAAGTAACATGCAAACCTCAGTTAAATTGGCATGTTCATCCTGCTTTAAACAGTCTTCTGCTGATACGCTGCACAGTTTCTTCTCACTCTGTAGTAACGACTTTATAGACTGGAAAACATCTTCACTGAAGCTCTGGGGAAAAAAGACATTCTTAATCTATTTAATTATAAGATACGAGATCCTGGAGATATTTTAGATGGAGAGTCACTCATTCTCCAATTAATATTCATTTTGGACCTTTTGATAACTGCATGCAGAACTCAATTCAACTGAGAAGAAGAAAAACTCCATTCAGCTGAAAAGGCTTAAGTAGAGTTCCACATGCCCAAAACACATACATACACCATAGTCTAAGCATTCAACTCCCTGGAAGACCACGTAAGACCTCACACCAAGTTCACTCACTCTTACCTTACACTAAAACCTAACAGATGGTGTATCTGATTTTCAAGTCATCAGCAGAATAGAAGCAACAACTTACACAAGTTGAGAGGATGCAGAAGCTATTGTAAGGCATACTAACAATAGTGATTACTCCCTTAACAAAGATGAAGACAGAAAACGAAGAGACAGTAATCCAAAATAAGGTTTTTGAGGAGCATTACGGCAGCTATATAATGAAAATGAGAGAGAAGATTCCAGATTTCGGGGATGGGGGGCAGTGGCTGTCACAAGTGCAAAGGAACAGAGGGAGGAAAAAGTTACATAAAGAAAATGATGACTATTACATTAATAATAGACACAAATAGGCAGATACAAATAGAGCCTAATTTCCTTCTACCTTATTCCCCCTCCACTGATTTGTTGATCTGTTCTTCTATCAGAAATGTCCTTACTCCCCCATCTTCCCCTGTAGAAATCCTACCCATCCCAAGACCCATGAAGATTTTTCCCATCTCTCTCAAAGTTCCTGCTGTATTGTTTGTACATCAGGATCATTTAGTTCATATCACAACATATCATAATTACTATACTCATATATATTTGTCTTTCCTACCCATTATTAAACCAGATCACGGAGGTCAGAGACTATTTCACTCACTGTGTTTTCCCAGATTTCAGAACCTCATACCAGATGAACTCAACGAACAGTTGCTAATTTTAATAAATTACAATTAATGGAAATCATTAGTCTAAGAGATACAAATATAAATCAAAGAATTTAAGAAAAAAAGATGTCATGTTGAATTTGACCTATCAATATGAACTCATAATTCATAAATTATACGTACTACCTTTTTCCATTAAAAAGTGCAATGATCCTCAGTAGCAATGAGCATACCCAGTCCCTAGATTTGGGTTTCTAAGTACCAATCACCAATAAAAAGAACTACAGTGTCTTGGGTAAATGGCTGGCTCCAGGTCTGAGGTGGAGAAAACATGAAGTGAGCCTGGAAAATCCAATAGCACCAGAATGCTACTCAAAGACTAACAGGGTCATTTCCAAAAACACAGAAGCCAGCTTGAAGGAATTCCCATTGTTCAAATTTAGGACAACTGGAGAATCAAAAAGAATAAAATGGTAGTTAATTATAACTACTAAATTTTTTTAAAAAAATCTATGAGTCCGTTAATAAAGAAAGAGAAAAGGACAGAGCTCTTCTTTATCTAAGAATGCTGGCTAACAAATATAGACAGAATAACAAAATTAGAAAACTCCATTTGTAACTCTCAGTATAATTTCTGATTTAGGAAAGAATCATCAATGTATCCTAAATCTACTGGCTTAAAAGTTACTAGGGAACAGGATACTCACACTGTCTCAAAGTATCACCCTACAAATTATTTATTAATTGTATTATTTACAAAGGGATTATGTGCATTTATATTGGAGATATCTGGTGGTTATAATCTTAACCATTTGATCAAGCTTGGCATCAACAATATGTACCTCATGATCTGATAGAGTGGAATGAACACAACATCACCTTTGAGGTATTCCTGCTGAACCTAATTGTAGGGAAAAACGGATGAACCCAGAACATGAGGATGTTCTACAAGACAGCTGGCCCAGACTCTTCCAAAGATTTATTGTCATGAGAAAAGAATCTTAGCCATTGGAACAATCTAGAATGGGGGTGGCCAAAGAGACACAATACCTAAATGTAGTGTATAAACCTTGACCTGATCTCAGAGGAGAAGCAAAAAAAAAAAAAAAGTTATAAGACTATCAGAGATGATTAGGGAAACCTGTGTATGGACTGCAAGTTACATGATGTGAATTGAACTAATGATTTTTATTAGGGTGATAATGATGCTGGCATACTTAGAAGTAAAGTAAAATAATGTCTGTAGCCTACTCTCATACAATTGTAAAGGTAGGGGGTAGGGGAGAGAGAGAGAATGAGTATGGCAAAAAGTTAACAGAGTGTGAATCTAAGTGAAGAGTATATGAGATGTTCATTGTACTGGGTTTTTTTCCCCAGCTTTTCTGTGGATTTGAAAATATTCAATATTTTAAACAATTTTGTTTTCATTAATGAATGGAGGTTTTTCTCTTAGACTTAGTCAAACCCACACATTTCTTAGCTCTCTACAGAAATGAAGGACTAGATAAAAAAGTAGACTCGGATGACAACACTGACAATTAGAAGTTGGAAAGCAGATCAGCAAAGGAGACAGGAGTTACCATAAAAGAGAAGGAAAGCAAGAAAACCAATTCAATGAAAGAAGTCAAAGACCATCTTCACATGTAAGGAATGGTCAACAGCGTCATATTCTGCAGAGAAGATGAAATCCAGAAAAAGGGCTAACGACGACTGCTAACCATCCTCCAGTTTCTGTTCTTCCCTTCTTCCTTTAAGGAATGCCTCCCAAGTTTTAGCAAAGACAAAATGTCAAGCAATGGAAGGTTAACCTAACTGTTTTAAGAGAGGAAGCAAGGGGGTTCTTCTTCAGACTAGAAAGAAGAAAGGATCAAGAATTATATGTCATTTGTTTGCTACCCAAAATCTATCACAGGGTCTGGCATATAATAAGCACTCAAGTGCATAATGCTGAATGAATGAATGAATGAAGGAATGGTAATATTTCTTATATATCTTTGGAGTAAAGTTACAGGTATATAAAAAAAAGCGGCCTATATTGCTAAAAAACAGATAGAAAACTATCTGTTGAGAAGAAATGGGAAAGGACGCACTGTGATCTTTAGGAAATAAATCATTGTGATCATGATTTCATATTGCTATTTTTACACATGCCAATCTTTGCAGTATTTTATTGTTACTAATTTAATAAGATTCATTTAAAGACAAAATATCATAGCTGTAGGACTTTAAAAAAAATCAACATTTTTATTACAACTATCACTTAAAAGAAACCTAATATAGTGAACTTACTTTTCTGACAGATGTTCTAGTCTTCATGCGACTGTTTCTGAAAGGTTGGAAAGTAGCCATAACTATATTGCTGTCATATGTAATCAATGAAGAATTAATCTATAAAACACCTAAAAAAATTAAAAGAAAATAATTTATTGATTGATCTTAGTAATTCAGGCACTTTGTGTTAAAATAATTTCTTTAAACTCACTTAAAGAAAAATAAAAATAAAAGCAAACAAAAATATTCTGAGCCCTAAAAATTTACTTAGTAATCCAACATATTTGAAAAATATATGAATACTGGTAAATTAATGAGATAGAAAATTATTACAAAAATCTTACTTTTAGGTTCGAAATTATAAAGTATCTTACTCTTATATCTATTCAATCTCACTGCCCTTTCTTATTGCAAAACTTCAATAAGAAATAATTGAAGAACCTTTTAAAATCTTAAATAGAGAATATCACAAAAAGAATTCCAGCCTTCTTGCCTCCCCAAAGTCACTTTTATCTCTAGTGTATGCTGTAGACATTCTTATTTCTTGGGCAGAAAGGTTTGATAATACACGATGAGAAAATGAAGTCTGTACATATCAAATAAGACACATGAACTAAAATAAATCCCTTATATAGGAAGCTTAAGAGCATACCAATGACTGAAGTTCAAAAGACATCCAAGTTAAATATTAATAGTACTTAATACACACACACACAACCCTTGGGAGAAACTCTAAAACTTAGTCTTAACTTTTTAATGATGCTTTAATAAAATACCTTTGAGAACTTAAATCGACTTAGGGCATTACCACTCAATTTCTACATCTGACCACAGTATCTTTTCCATTCATCTAAAATTTGTGCTGCATGCTATGGATACCAGGGAGACAAAACAGATATGACCCTCTTGGGCCCAGAGCCTTCTTGGGAAACAGTTTAACCCAGTAAAGGGTAGGAATGGGGAACTGAATTCTAAAAACCAAAAAATTACAAATCAATAAGGATTTAAGAAATGCTTAATTAGTTTCAAGAATTTTCAGAAAATCAAACTGGTCTTATCAAGAATTATCTAGCTCAGGTTTCCAATACATTTGGTTAGCATAAATTTGAACTATGGAGAGATTTATGTACACAAACAACCTTTACCTTAACCCCTCTGTCAGAACTTCAAAAAAACTAAATTTTAGTGAAGTTCTCATTTTATATGCTTTCACTGTAGAGATAAAACTGAAGTGTGTGGGGGCATACAAACACACACTCCTCTTTGGTGATTTCAATATTTTAATTTTTAAAAAGAGAAAGAATTATGATGGCATTCTATTCTAAACTAAGTCCTAGTGGTGTGTATAACAATAAAATTTGATTAATTACTGAAACTGAGGCAGCATCATGAGAAAGGCTCAGCATGACACAAAAGAGTTCCCATCAGCACAAGACAAAGAATGATAGGCCAGGATTCAGAAGAAGACCATTCATGTCCCTGTTCTGCCTCTTATTAGCTTTATTTCTTTGGGGAATATTGCAATGTCTCTGGAGCTGTTCCACTGATGTACGTAATATCCAACTTACCAGACAAGTTTACTGTGAGAATCAAATGGAAAATAATTTATGAGAAGCACTTTGAACTATAAAACACAGACAAAAAAAGAATTAAAATGTTTACCAACAGAGCAAAATGATCAAGAAGACCAAAATTATCAAAACAAGTTAGGATAATCCTTTTATTTGTCCCAGGCCAACTCACTCCCCTTTTTCCCCCACAGCACTCCTTCAACAGCCAGAAACTCTCAGTGGCAGATGGACTTGCCTGGAGCTTCACATAAAACAGAAAATACAAGGGCCAACACAAGGGTTCCAGAAAAGCAGAAACTCTCTAAGTCAGCTCCTAAGTAAAGTGGCACCACCTTTCTGGAGAGCAATTTTGTAATGCACGTCAAAACCCTGGAAATATTCATATTCCTACTCTTTGACCCAGCAATTACGTCTGGGAATTTGTCAGAGTAAATAATGAACCTGGAACATCTAGGGTTCTGACGTGAGTTCATAACGCAGCAAGTGCTTTGCGAAGAGATTTACATTAACATCCTATTTGATCCTTAAGATTGGCAGAACAGTATTTCAGTTTGACAATGAGAAAAACTGAGGCACGAAGAGTTGAGCGATTTGCCCAGGCCCACAGGGCAGGTGGCAGAGCCGAGATTCAAATCCAAATTTCTAACTCCAGCACGGGGGCTCTTAACCACTCATCTATAGTGCATAAAGGTTTGATAAACTGTTCACCACAGTTTATAACAGAAATAAGAAGCAATCTAGATGCCAGAAACAAGAGTGACTAAATAACCTTAAATTCATTCCCACAATGCCACAATGGCAGCCATTAAAAACGATGCTGAAGGACAGAGGAACGGCACACCTAACATTGCTTTCTCTGAGTCAACTCCTAACCTTGCCTGAAAGGGGAGTCTGGAAATGAGACAGGAAACAACAGTTAGCTTTGCAGCTGAGGACTAACATCACCTGTAACGACAAAAACTAATTCACTGATCACCCTAAGGTGCCACATGACATGCCCCTGAGGCAGAAGAAACAGAGTACTCGGAGACAACAGCCTGGATTTGACAAGGTTACTTCACTTTATCCCCGATATTCCTGAAAAGCACACCCAGATAAAAGAACAAAAAATCCAAATATAATCATGCCCCTCTAACTCATGCCTCACGTTAGGTACTTAACAGTACCTCAAAAGTTATACCACTCTTTGAAATTATTAAAAAAGCAACTAAGTTTAATTAAATATTTACACTTTGCTTCACCCACCGGAAAAAAAATAAACAATTTACTGACCCCTACTACATCACTGTGTGTTTCACTTAAGTAAAATACGGTTTCATAAAGAAAAAAAAATCTATTCGAGAATATGTGCACAACGTAAAAGTGAATCCAAGATGAGACGATATGATGTACTTCCAGTAAAGCAAAGAAAAAGAAAAATAATCATCTTTGGAAATGATGCAAAGACAGACGAGGTAACAAAGAATAGCAGGTGGAGCAGGGGTTCTTTAGCCTCTGATAAAATTAGAGAGAATGTAGCTTTAGACAGATTTCACAAGAGGAACAAAAATATAGTGTTTCCCCCTAGAATACATTTGTGTTATGATAAACTTTTCACCTAATGCTTTTTTGCTTTATGCTCAATTCTGGGTGAATAAACAAGAGTCCTAAGCAGGAACTAAATGTGTTAGTTACAGTCCAAGACATTAAAGTGAACCTAGATCATTTGAAAAAAAGTAGTTGAGAGACAAGAAAGTACAGACGAACAAGTCAAACACCTAAAAAGTGAGCTGCCAGAGCTCAGGAAAGACACAGGAAAAAAAATACCACTAAACAAATGAAATCCCCTTAGAAGTAACAAAAAAGCATTAACAGACATTGCTAAAAACATGAATGCCAAGAAAGTTTTAAGAAAAATCACAGAATGCAAAAGAAAAATGAAAGCCAATTAGAAAACAATTATAATGAATACAGAGAACAGAGATACAGGGCACTTTGAATAAATACTCGTAAACCTTTGATCCTGCAATTTCATTTCCTAAAATTTATCCTGCGTATATACTTCCACAAAAGTCATAAAGGTATGTGTAATATTCATTGAAACAAAAAACTGACAGACTAAAAATAACCTAGAAGTTTATCAATTTGAATAAACTGTAACACATTCATGAGACTATTACCCAGCTGTTGGAAAGAATGTGTTAGAGTAATACATACTGGCACGAAAAGGTAAGTTGCAGAATGGTGTAATGTGCTCTCACTTGTAATTTGAAATATACACATACACACACACATAGCTTTGACACAGTGTTTGTACATGCCTAAGAAATGTCTTGAAAGAGGCACACTAAACTGATGACACTGGTCATCCATTACAAGTGGGATTTTTAAAAATGTTATAAAACATCATTTATGTATAATATGGGAAGATGACAGATTAAGTAAAATAGGTTCATGCAAACATGTTTGCATTATCCCATTTTGTGTAAAATCTGTGTAACTACATGTGTTTTTATATGTGTAATATAAACGAAGACAGACACTAGATGGGTATAGACATTGGTTTTATCTGGGTAGATGCAATTATTAGTGATTCACTTTTTGTCTGTGTACATATGTTTTATATTTTTCTGGATGAGCATAAATTCTTTTACGATTTAAAAAAATATTCCCCAAGTCTTTCCTCCTCTCCTCTGGCCTACGAAATGTTCAAGTCAACATCATCTATTACTTAACCTTTTTTGTATCAGGAGAATTAATCTTCCCAGAGAGTCTCTGAAACACCTTTCTAGTCTTCTATAGACATTGCCCTAACTTGACTGTCCTCTTTTAACACTGGTTCTCAAACCTCAGTACGTACATGAATCAACTTATTTCTAACATACACACACACCCCTGAGAAGATCCACATTCAGTAGGTCTACATGGAATCCAGAAACTTGTGTATTCTTTAACAAGTACCATATGTTAATTCTGATTGCGAAACACTTGTCTCTCTCTCTCCACATTAGTCTCCTTCTCTAAATTCTATCATAACTTGTTACTCAAATACTAATATTTCTAACCTTCATTCTTGTCCTCATTTGTTCTCATTTCATTTCATTTTCCAAGGATATTTTATCTCTACCTCCGGTTTTAACTAGCAAATAACTCCCTAAATTAAATCTTCATTCAGTTCTTACATTTGAGTTTCAATTCCATTATCCAATTTTCTACTAGACACTTCCAACTAAATATCCCAGTTTCTCCAAAATTAGTATGTTCAAAAGCTGAATAAAACTTTCTCCCTAAACAATCTCCTCCTGTATTCTTTCAGTAAGCGCCAGTAAACAAACCAATCCCAGCTAGTAGGCTAAGCTGGAAACAGGCCTTTCCCTCAATCCCCACAACTATTATGTCTAGTAAATCACCAAGTCCTGACCTGTCATCCTCTCAAACTTCCCTCGGATCTACCCTCTCTCTTCCATCAGCTGAACTGCTACTTACTCTTCATGCCACAGTTCAAGAACCTCCCTCCTTGAAGAAGTCTTGGTTCATCTCTCCTTTATCTCTTCTTGCCCAAATAGCAGTCACCTCCCATACGCTACGCTCCCAAAGGGCTTTGCCCTTTATCCTACGGTGCTGTTGTTTGCATAATTTCCTCCTATTGCCAAGTTCTTTGAGGACAAAAGTGTTTTATAGATTTGTATGTTAACACAGTAGGCATTCAAATATCTGCTAAATCATAAAAGTAAATTATTAAAAAGCAAACTATGCCTTTAAATGTTTAAATGGCTATGTCTACATTTGTTTGTGAAAATACAGTTTCCAATAATCTCTATTTTATATCTGAGATTATACTTAAAATAAATGCTCTAAATACACATTTTGGCCAAATGTCAAATGGCCAAGTGTTAAAAATTAATATTCTGTTTAATATAACCATAATAAAACATGACAAAATATGTACTAAAACACTAAACAGGCAACACAGGACTGTGATCCCTGAGAGAAAGGAAGCACTGGCTGACAGCTACTTCCAGGTCACAATGCAGACACAAGAAAAGCAAACAGTCTAGCAGTCTCACTGAGTTTTGGAGAGCAGGATCAGTTTGAAGAGACCAAGGTACCTAGAATTTACAGGGCACAATGCTGGAGCGAGAGCTTTAGAGATCTGCAGATGGGTTCCTCCAGAACCTTTGGACAAATACTGTGCAGAATACCTGAGGTTAGGGAAATAACAAAAAGAAAGAAGCCAAGCAATACCTGGAACCAGACAGAGCTTAGAATAGTTTGCACTCTCACTAAGCAGACTGGAAAATCCTTGTAATATATCAAGCAATGGATAGATTCCTCAGAAGGAAGTCACTTTAGTAGGGGGAATAAGTTAGCACTACACTAAAGGCTGTTCTGGACCCACACTAATAAAGTCTCAAAAAAAAAGTCTCTAAAAGCAAGCCCTAAAATATTCCAACAGATTCCAAATAACTGGTGTACCCCAACTAAAACCAACATGCTTAAGGACTATAACAAATCAAGCAAGCCATAGTATAAAATCAATGGCGGGCATGTGATCAAAAATTAGCAGGTATGCAAAGGAGGACAAAAATATGACCCATAACCAGGAAACAAAAAGTCAAATGTTCTAGCCTGGGCAACATTGAGACCTCGTCTCTCCAAAAGCTAAAAAAAAAAAAAAAAAAAAAAAAAAAAAAAATTAGCTGGGCATGGTGGTGTGCGCCTATAGTCCTCACTACTCAGGAAGCTGAGGTAGGAGGATCACTTGAGCCCGGGAGTTTGAGGATACAGGGAGCTGACACAACTGTACTGTAGCTTGGGTGACAGAGCCAGACACTGTGTCCAAAAAAACAGTCAAATGCTGATCCAAAGATGATAGAGATGATGGCATGAACAGAAACAAAACTGTAAAACTACAGTATAAATACGTTCCATACACTCAAGAAGGGAGAGGAAAACACAATCATGACAAACAGAGAAACAGAAGAAATAGAAGATGTAAAAAAGACCAAAACTTAACATTTAGAAACAAAAATTAAACATATCTAAAATATACTGGATGCAATTAACAACAGATTAAATACCAGACAAGAAAAGTTTGGTGAACTTGTAGGCATCGCAAAAGAAACTATCCAAAATGAAACAAAGGGAAGAAACTTAAAAACCAACCAACCAATCTAACACATCAGTGACTTATTAAGCAGTGTAAAAGATGAGTAACTGGAGTCCCAAAAAGCATGTGTGTGTATTGAGGGTGGGGAGAAGGGAGACAGAAAAAAAATATTTGAAAACAAAATGACCCAGAATTTCCCAAAGTTGATGAAAACCATAAACTGACAGAACCAAGAAAGCTCAACAACCCCTAAGAAGAACAAACATAAAGGAAACCACACCAAGACACATCATAACCAAACTGCTGAAAATCAATAATGAAGAGAAAATTTTTAAAGTGACCAGAAAAAAAAGTACACATTACACAGAAAGGAACGAAGAAGGACAGCAGACTTCCTGTCTATGCAAGCCAGAAAACAAGACAATGGAAGAACATCTTTAACAAAGAAAAGGGGAAAAAATGTCAACCCAGATATCCACATACCCAATGGAAATATTGGGCATTATTATTCAAATAATATTGGGCAAATTATTCAAAAATTTAGGCAAAGGCTGGGCATAGTGACTCGTGCCTATAATCCTAGCATTTTTGGGAGGTCAAAACAGGAGCATCGCTTGAGACCAGGAGCTCAAGACCAGCCTGGACAACAGCAGGATCCCCATCTCTACAAAAAATTTAAAAATGAGCCAGGCACAGTGGTGCATACCTCTAGTCCCAGCTACTCAGGAGGCTGAAGCAGGAGGATCACTTGAGCCCAGGTGTTTGAGGTTGCAGTGAGCTACGATGACGCCACTGCACCCTATCCCAGGTAACAAACAGAGCAAGACCCTGTCTCAAAAACAAAACCAAAAAACACTTCAGGCAAAATAAATTTATTCAGACGAATAAAAGCTGTGAGAATTCACCTCCAGCTGACCCCCACTAGAAAAACCGTGAAAAGAAATTTTTCAGGCAAAGAAAAACAATATCAGATGGAAATTTGGATCTACATGAAGGAATAAAGAATACCTGAAATGGTAAATATGAGGGTAATAGAAAAGTTATTTTCTCATTTTTGATCTCTTTTTAAAAATAACCACTTAAACTAAAAATAGTAACAATATACTGTAGGGCTTAAAACAGATGTATAAGTAAAACATATGACAAAAAAAGTACAAAAATGCAGTAGGTAGGAGATGAAAAAATACTGTTATAAGGTTTCTATACTATACATGAAATGAAAGATTGTGATAAGTTAAAATTGTCTTATAAACTCTAGAGCAACCAACAGAAAAATAATACAGAATAATTTCCTAACTAGTGAACAGTGGAATAAAGGTGACGTTATCCCCTTTTTGCAGATAAGGAAACTAAGGCTCACCTTCACAGGACAGCCGTGAGAATGTAATGCAACAATATTTGTAAACACAGTACCTTATGTGGCAGGAACTCAAATCTTAGCTCCTTCCTTGGGTACAGACCCGTGGTTTGATTCACAAAATCTAAAAATGTCACAGCTACCAGTTACTGTTTTGTCTTTCAAAACAATAATCAACCATATAAAAAAGATCTGAGTATGTCCTAGTATCTATTAAGACACTTGCTTCTTCCTAGTTTCTGCCCTTTTCCTTTTTAATCCTAAATCAACCCCATTCCTGCATTCACAATATACATTTTGTTCTCACCGCTACAGGGTTTCTCAACATCAGCATTGTTGACATTTTGGGTCAGATAAGTCTTTGCTGTAGGAAGCTGTGTGTGTATTGCAGGACATTTATAGCAGTATCCTTGGTCTCTACCCATTAGATACCAATAACACCCACCCAGCTGCAATAACCAAAAACATGTTCAAATATTGCCAAACATCCCCTTGAGGGGCAAAGCTGGCACTGCTGTATTTTAGCACTTGAACTACAGTGCCTCAGGTAACAGTTAAATGTATACAAATCTATGCCCTATACTGTAAAGTACTAACAACATTCAAGGCATATATTCACCAAGTGGCTAAGTAACAATGACCAAGATACAACAGTGAAAAGTCCCTGCCCTTAAGAGCTTAAATTCTACCACCATGCCTTACTCATCTCATTTCTGCATTCCCCAAAGGCCTTACCCATAAAAAAACCACATATTTATTGAATTGAACAGGATGTAAGGTAAGGGAAATTCTATCAAGAACATGAATTTCAGTGGGGCATTTGGTGGCAAGAGGGACACCATTAAACAGTAGTCTACCTACCTAACAACTCTTTGAAAAATTAATCCAGGGATATTTGCTCTATCATCTTTATTTTCTAATCAGAGAGAAAAATTATTGGTCTTTCAACTGCATTCCAGGTTGGGAGCCACTTCTGAAGTATGTTTGAGCCCAACCACTCACTGGTATTTAAAGTAATAACATGGGCCTAGTTGCCAAAGTACTAAGTGTGAACTGCTATCAACTTCAAAACTCCTTGCACAGGAACAACAAACACAACTTAAAATAAGCATACACACAAAAACTAAAATCTTGAGGTTGTGTTTTCAATGTGAATATGCTGCCCAGAAGCTGAAGTTATGTTCTGAATCTTATGCATAGCCCCACCTACAAGATTATTTTTAACAAAAAATATGTTCAGAATTTTAACCCAGAAACACATTTCTCTTTATCAGTGACATCTGCGACTCCATGACTCTAAGAGTCTATTGTTGAAAAGGCATTTAAGCAGCTTTTGCAAATATGGTAAGGCTCTAGCCTAATCTGCTAGTAGCAGAAATAGGTGAACAGATCCATTTTGTAGTTGGTCCAGCACTTGACACATATGAAGCACCCTATATGCCCACACAGAACCTGTTAACTGACAGGATACATAAGGCACAAAAAAAGAAGAGTGTGAAAGATATAACCTCAAGGTTTCCTGTCTGGAGGGATGGAAGAAAAGTAAAGTCTTTGCCAATTAGAAGGTAATTAGAAAATAGTGTTTTATGTCAATATGATAATATCCAAAGAGCAATTAACAGATTTAGTTGGGGGGCAGAGCTGGAGATGGTACTCTAAGAATCACCACCGTATACAGACCTTGAAAGCTAATCTCCCAGAAACTGGGAAAGAACAGAAAATCAAGAGGGAATCTAAAGAGATAACCATGATAAACGATTCCACGGCTGGTATAAAAGAAACCACAAATAAATGGCATCTGAAAGGTAGGTGAGGTAGAGCTTTAAAAGAATTTAGTGTCACTGAAGTCAAGAAATAGTTTTAAGCATGAGTGGTCAGTGCTAGACTTCTAAACTCCTAGGGGGCAGAAATGATATTCTTTCCTCTCTGAACACTCCCTATCACAGCACCTGGCACACGGCATGCATTCAATAAATGCTAATACCGTACCCTTGCATTGTGCCTGCCATGTGCCAGCCAGACACTTTAATTGCTTTACATACAGGAATTCATAATCCTCACAACAGAAGGTGCTCATAGTACATCCATTGTACACATGGGAAAACTGAGGCATTAAATGTTCAAGTAATTTGCCCTAACTCACACATCTAGAAGAATCTGTCCTGAAGAGACCACTGGATCTGGTTAGATCATTACCAAGATGAGAGCAAGTTCAATGCAGTGCCAGAGGAAGAGCTAAAACTGCAGGATGTTAAAGTACATCTGAGGTACTCCTCTCTGACCATATTCCTTTTCTTTAAGAGTTTGCTGTGGCCGGTCTAAAAAGCGCAGCCCTACAAACTGTGAGACACACCTAAGTCTCCTCCCCATACATTGTCCCATTCTCACCTTCCTCCACCCCCAGCCAACTGCACTAGATACCTGACCATTTGAATTCTCTCTCCAGAAATTTGGAATTGAGACTTGGAGATATTTACTGAGAACCATGTTACACAGTCAAAGTGAGTCTGGTGTGGCACCATGGAAAATGAAAGTTTCATACAAACCAAAGTTATGGCGATGCAGAAACCAACAGATTTAAAGAGAAGGCCAATCTGAAAGAAACTGGAACACAACTGCAGTGAGTAGCAGTGATAGAAGACCACGTATTTTCTGAGAGAAACTGAAGTAACTGCCTGAGCTGGAATCACATGATATACTTCATATGACAAATACCTTTTTTAAGTAGGCTAATTTAAATGGCTTTTTGTTCCTTGCAGCCAAATAATCCTAAAGCCATTAAGGGAGATCAAAGAAAAAACACTGAGTAAGCAGCTACTGTGTGCTTTGCACTAACTTTTTAACTCTCATTTCAAGGATAAGGAAGAAGAGACTCAAATATATTTATTAACAGGTATTAGCTGTCCAAAACCCAAACTTTTCACACTATACATCATTTGCACTCATGGAACATCCTCTCTGTTCTAAGCTGCTACACCATTCACCTTATTTCCCGCGAAACATTCTCAGACTAATCCAAAAATGTTAATTTTTCTCCTTTTATCATATCCAGTCTATCCTAAAAGCCTGAAACCTTTGCCAAAAGGTTACAAAGACCAGCAAAAAAATTATATTTTTCTATCTCTGTAAATCAGTTCACCAAGATGGAATAAGGACTTTTCTAATGTAGATTGATCTCCTTTGCCCATTCATGAGATATTTTCTAAGTTTTTCACATTTTTTCAAGTATAGACAGAATTCCTCTACCTACTTACAACTGGAAATTTCCCTTAAAGTGGTCTTTAATGTATCATCTGAATTGGTTTGAGTTTTTTTCCAGACAGTTAAGTTCCTAAAATTAAAAAAAAAAAATTAAAAGGATGATTCTTTTTCCAGCCTCTAAAGGCAAGGGAGGACTTCTTCAGTTTCTAGGCTTATCCCTGGAGTTCAGAGACTAGAGAAGGACAGAGAATTTCTCACCGCAGTTCTGGGTCTCAGGCAACTCCCCTCTCATCAACATCTGTGAAATAATATCACTGGCTTAGATTTCACCACTAGGCCCTTATCAATCTTATCAATAGTGCAGTTATGTGGGTACATACACTCGTCACAGCTCAGCTTCAGAACCTACTTCTTCTCTGACTCCCTTACATTCTCTGATCTCTCATAAATCACTGTTACTCATAGCTACAACCACTTGTAAAATTCACTGTCCATCCCCGGTCACAGTTTTGCTGGAAGGAACATAACAAAGCATAAATAACCAGGGTACTACTTGAAAAACGTGACTGTATTTTAAAAGATGCATCAAATTACGCTATTTTAAGTGACACTAATCATGCAGGGCACTGGACTGCCATTTACTCTAAAATCATGATATTAAAACAAAATCATCTTTGAACTACTGAGTACATCTATTCTGAGTGGTACTCTATTTCCTGAGTATTTTCAGACACAACAAAATCAGTATCGATCAACATAACACTCCTAACACGGTGGGAAGAAGCTGAGGGAAATTTGAGCATTTTGCAAGTGATTGAATAATTACAAAGCTGAAAAGAGAACATGAATTTTTAACTCCAGTATGCAGTAAGGCCATCAGATTTATGTCTCAGCAGTATTTCTCACCATGAAATTCCCTTAACATCTAAAGCAAAACCACCTTGAATTTAATAAGATTTTACAGGAGAGGGAAAGCAGAGGGGGGTAAAAAACCGTTACCAAGTCATACCACTGTAGTGGTTTAGATTTTTACTGTCACTGTCATATACCAAAGTTTTTTTTTTAAGTACTTTAATTAAATCTACATATTTTTTATAAAGCAGCTTAGATGACTGGAATAATAGGAGTAGATTAAATCCCTTCGTAATACTCTACGGCCAGCATTTAAACCATTAACAGCCTAGGAGTGTTAACAGCCTAGGAGTGTTTGACAGCAATCGCAAATATCAATACTCCAAGGAACCGCTTGAAGCCTTCCGTTTCTGTCACCAGATTTGAGTAGCGACCGGTTCCAGGGCTCCAGCGTTCTGACAGTGAAAGATGCTTGCTGTTCGGCGACAAAGTGCAACGTTCTCCTCCTCCTGCATATGCTCCTGTGCGCACAGCACGAACACAAACTAAGCACACACACCACCACGCACCCTGGGGACCCGGCTCTGAAGACCACCCAGGGGATGGAAACCGAACCTGTCATTCAAAGGGGCGGCAGCTCCACCGCCACACTCGGGACCCCAGAAAGACCCGTCCGGAGCCCGAGAACGCCCCCTCCCCTCCGGGCCCAGTACCTTGGGCTTCCTCCCTCTGCCCCGCTCCTCCCGCTTTCCTCCCACTACCGAGCGAAGGCGCAGCTCTCATACGGCCCCGAAGCCAGAGCAAGGACCGCGGGCAGGCGGAGGGGCTGGGGCGCCAGAGCCGGGCCGCTCCATCCATCCCGGCCCCACACACCGCCGCCACCCCAGCCAAAGCGCTGCTTACGCCCCGGGGGGGTCCGCGCCTGGCTCACCTGGGGCCGCAGCCTCCGCAGCTCACAGGCATGTCACCGGCCCGCAACGACCGGGCGCGCGAGCCGGGCGAACAGGCTGGCGCCCCCTCCCTCACCAGCCCCCAGCCCTCCCCCCTCCCAGCCCCGCGGCCCGCCCCCGCCCTGCCCACCCCCTCGGCTTCCGCCGCCGCAGCTCCAGCCTGCAACACCGCCTACCCCCCCCACGCCTCCCACTCACTCTCGCGAGAGCATAGCGCGCCTCTCGCGAGAAGAACTCCGTGGCCAAACCCGCGCAAAAGTGGGTGGGCTTTTAAAAAGCAAAGGAAGGAACAAGAAAAAGCCTTCCCACGTGCTCCCAGGCAGCTAGCGGGTCAGCCCGGCCAGTCACGTGACGTCTAAGCGGCCTCCCCACTGGCCAGAACCTGCTCAGCCGTGGGAGCTTTAAACTCGACGCTGACCTACGAACCTGCGGCGGACGTCTTGCGCGCTTCCTGGTCCGTTGCCTTGGAAACGGAAGCCTTTTCCTCTGGCAAGTACCCAGGCCTTGGCTTACTCCGCAGGTTTGGTTTGGGGCCCTACCTCCTTTCCTTCGACCCCTCAGTCTTACAGCCTGGAGCCAGCCGGGCCCCTTCTTCGCCGCAAGGCTAGCTTTGCCTTCTTGTGAAACCCCAGGCCCTTCCCGAAGTGGCCGCCCCAGCACATCTGACGGTCTAGGAAAGGCTCATCCTTTTGGATGGCTCCGCCCCTCTCCCCCAGTATCTCCAAGGGGGACCACTCAGGACGCACCGGTGCCGTGGGCCCCCTCTGGACCGCAAGAACGCGCACCAGTGGTTCGCCCCGCCCTAGTGCTCAACCTGACGTCTTTACGTGGTATCGAAATCAGAAAATGAAGCTTTGGTCACAGAGAATGAAAAGCTATTATGTTGATTATTTGCACTTAAAATCGGAAGGCCCAGTCCAGTCGAGTTGCACGCCTCAAGGGCAGCTACTCTTCAAGGGTGGAAATGCCTGGAAGATGAGAAAGATATTTTTAAGTGTATCCTCATTATGACTTAAGTTTTGCCCTGTTTGGGGGCGGGGAAGAAAGGGTGCGTTCTTATGTTGGTTTCTTCATTCAACAAATTTTGGTTTAGCTCCTACATATATTAGGCAATATTCTAGGCTGCCGATTGAACCCTGATGACGAATAGTGGGGGCTCTAGGGGGCTTATCTGAGGAGGAAAGAAGAAAGAAAAAAATTTCTGTTGGTGTTAAGCTGTATGCAGAGAAATTACAATAAATGATGTGATAGTCATTGGGTGGCTACTTGAGCAGCCCTTTTGAGGAGGAGGCGTTTAAGCAGTGATTTGAGTAAGTCACGCAAAAATCAGAAAGTAGACCGTTTCAGGCAAAGGAAAAGGTAACTCAAAGGCCGTAAATAGAGACCTAGTCTAGTGCATTTTGGGGGGAAGGGGAGATGAGAAAGTAAACTTGCATGAGTTTGGAGAGAATGAACTTGGGCCAGATCCTCCAAGGCTTTGTTAGCTAAGAAAGGAATTGAGAGTTCATTCTAAATGCAATGGAAGATACTGAGGAGTTTTAAATAGAGGAGAGACATGTAAAGTTTACTTTAAAAAAAAAACAAAAAACACTCTTCTCTGCAGAGACTGGATCTTAAGGAGGCCAAACAGAAGCAGAGACATGGGCGAATTGTACAAGTGAAAGACAGTCAAGAAAGACTTAATTTCTAATGACCTTGACATTACTCTTCTAAAATCCATCAGGTCAGATTCCTGGTGGTGTTTGCTGCCTTTTGTTTAAAACACGTGAGTTTCTCCTATTCAATCAGAGAAATAAATGGGATTTTTTTGTTGACTTTACTTGGGAAAATGAATGGCCCAAAAGATAGGCCCTGGCCGTTTACACTGCACAGATAAACACCTCTTCTATCTAGTCTTAAAGTCAATTCTAAGAAAAATGGAACATAAAATGATGTTCCATGTGGATACTTATTCCTTAGTGTAAAATTTGAAAAGATAAAGATTGAAGGCTGGAAAATGAAGAGGCTGTTTCACTAAAAGAAACAGAAGTCAGGAGACAAGTTGCAAGCCCTCTCATTAACTAGTGATGCAACTAAATCAAGGTTCCTTATCGTCTCTGAGTCTCAGCTTCCTCATACATAAAACAAGGCAATTTAACTAGCCTACACTCAAAGTGGTTAAGCCCGAATTACAGTTTAACACGCACACAGTAGTAGGACGGAAGCTGGAAAAGGAAATGAAATGAATTTTTATGAAAACCTAACAGCAGCACAAGCTGAATGAAATTAGACACACACACCAGCTGAGGAACTATGATACTGATTAATACAGATACCAGGAATGCTTCCCTAGGAAACCTTGGCCTTCTCAGAGTGTGAAAACGGAAGCACTGCCACCTGCTCAACCTCATATTCCCTTTCTCTGAAGCTATTTTGAACCTTTGTAGTATTTAATAAATAATGATTCACATGTTCCTAATCAGGGTTTAAGAACTAGATAGAAAATAAATTTTTAAAAAGGTCTGAGGCCATATCTTAAAGTTAAGCTAACACCTTAACTTTAATGAAAGCAAGATTTCAAGAAACATCACAGGGTTACTTTTAAAAGGAAAAATGCTAAAAAGAGAAGAGGTATTATTTTAATAAATTAAGACCATTCTTCTAAAATGCTAAATTGAGTACTTTTTGAGTGTTGTTTACAGCCCTTATAATGATTAACTGAAACAGCTGCTTGGTACTGCTAATTTACAGGAACAGTGGGCTCAACTCTACCATTGTAACATGTATTAATAGAGCCATGCATCCTCCCAGCCCACCCTAGCAAGGCAGTCATTGTGGTCTTTTGTGCTAGCTACAGTAATTTGGAGTACAATGAATATAAAGTAAAAAGAAATTTAGGATTGAGATCCAGTTCTGTGGTGTCCCTAGTTCCTGGTTTCTTTTAAAAATTCTTTTAACAGTTTTATTGAGATGTAATTCACACACCATACAATTCAGTGCTTTTTGGTTTATTCACAGCGTTGTGCAACCGTCACCAAAATCTAATTCTAGAACCATTAGTAGTCAACCCTCCACCTCATCCCCAGTCCTAATCACCCACTAGTCTACTTTATGTCTCTATAAATTTGCCTGTTCTGGACATTTCATATAAATGGAGTTATACAAAATGTGGTCTTTTGTGTCTTAGTTCACTTAGCATAATATTTTCAAGGATCAACATCATACATGTTACAGCATGTATCAGTACTTCATTTCATTGCTGAATAATGAGTCCATTTTATGCATATAGCATATTTTATTGATCAGTTTATATCAGTTGATAGGCATTTGTGTTGTTTCTACTTTTTGGCTATTTTGTGCAATGCTGCTTTGAACATTCGTGTACAAGTTTTGTGTGGATGTTGCTTATTTTTAATACTTTAAAAAAAATCAGATGTTAAATTTATCCATTTACAAAGTCCATATTTCTTTCCTAGCACAGTTACTTTGCTCCTGTGCTTTGTCTTTTTTTGCTGGCTGTTTGAAGTATGTGTACTCTATCCCGAGAGGGCTGGCATTTCTCCTCAGGCAATTCACCTCTGATCACGTCACTTCCCTGCTTAAAACCCTTAGGTGACTTCTTACGGTTCTTCCCATTATCTGACTAACATTCTCCTCTACTCTCCTATCATTCTCTCTCTCAGGCTGTCCCTCTTTCAGTTCCTCAAAATAGGACCATATCCTCCCTGCCTGAGAGCCTTCCTACAAGCTATTCCTTCAATATAGAATATTCTTTCTCTGTCCATCCCCCTTAGCCTCTGAGTGCCCACAAATTCAGCTTTCAGCTCTACTGTCATTTCCTAAAGAACTCTTGTCCTAACTCCCCATGCTAAGTAGGTTACTCTTCATCTAGGACTCTTTAGTTTCTCTTCAAAGTATTAACTTATTATGATTTGCATTTGTGTGATTATTTGGGTAGTATCTGTCTCCCCACTCCACTAAACTATAGGATTCAGGAGCAGGGACCAAATCTGTTTGTGCTTACTAGTGCCTGGCACACAATAGGTACTAATAACTAGTCAAAGGAAAGAAGGGAGGAAGGAAGGTGTCTTTCCAGACTATTCTGTGTTCTATTTCCCTGTCTTGCTAGGAATCTTCAGTAAACTCTTGATAAATGTTACAAGCCAAGTCTGTACTAGGGTAAGGGGAATTAATGGCAAGGACTGTCCCATGCTTGGGATGGTGCAGCAAGAGGAAGACAAAAAGCAGGAGAAAGGGGAGACCAGTGTTATACAAAGGAGCCAAGGAGCAGTATGGCAAGTCAGAAACACAGCATCTAAGGGGCACCTAAGAGAGCACCTGGGAAACCCTCTCATGACCCCTGGGGACATTTTAGTGGGCTAATTTCCAGCAATCAAATTGGTGTTGTCTTTTCTACTGTAATTTTGTAATTTAATGGAAATGTTACTTTCATTTGTAACTATGTAGACATAGTCTAGTGGAACCAAGACATTTGGGTTATAGGTACATGAAAGAATTTTAACCCAGCAAGGTTGAATGATTTGTTCTAGATCACATGGGGCACTAAATGCAATAGTTCACACTAAAATTAGTTAGTTCAGTCTGGTCCTACCTTTCAACAAAACTAAACATACTACACAAAGCTAGCCTCTCAGCTTAATCCCCCTGTTGACCTTTGACTACAAAGGCAGGCATCATCTTTCCCCAGGAGCTTTGGAGCTTTACACTAGCAACTTCTGACAGCCAGAAGCAGATTCCATGTCCCTTCCTGTTTGAAAACTTGAGTCTCCCTTTGGCCCACTTGCTGAATTCCTGCCTGAGTGATGTTTCCTGCCTGAGTGATGGCCCCAGCTGGCAGTTCACTTGTAAAAGAGAAAAGTCAAGTCCTTCTTTCTACATTTCTTAGTTTTTGGATTTTCTTTTTTTGCAATTATGAATTAATACACCCATTATGTAGAACATTGGAAAATACAGGAACAGATAATGAAGCAGACCACCTTTTTTGGCAGTTGCTTTACATGCATTATTTAATAATACTTAAGTCAATGTAAAATATTCTAAAAGTAGAAAAATATAGATATAATTTTGTCAGCAATTTAAATATATAAAAATGCTTATTAAATTTAAGAGAGGAAATATCTTTTTCATGCCTTTGTTTTGAAAGCATGTATATTATATCACGGTCTGTTATACAGTTTATAACTTATACACTTACCTTTTATGGGGGGTCTCTTGAAGGACAGAAATATATCTTAGCCATTGTTATAACATGATACTTAGTAATGGTTTAATATATAGTAGGTGCTCATTAAATGTTCAATGAATTCTAAAATCACGACTATACTTACTAGTAAATATAGTATAGATAATAATTCAGAAATGCCACTCCAAATTAAAGACCTCTTGAATAGCAAAATAAATCTGAGTGTTATTATATATCATACTCAAATATAATGATTCTTTTGATTTAAATCATCATAGTCATAGCTAATTACTAAGTTACTTAACTTCAAATATGTAAAACATATGCTTTCTTTTAATAAAATATATTTGTCTGAAATTCAGAAATAAATAATTATGCCTAAATAATTACTTGATAAGAGAGTTTTTAAAAATATTATTGCCCTGCTGATTTTAAATGATTGGTATATAGTAAAATTAGAAGTGCAAAGTTTTATAAAAAGCCTATGGTACAGGCCAGGCACGATGGCTCACGCCTGTAATCCTAGCACTCTGGGAGGCCGAGGTGGGAGGATCACTCAAGGTCAGGAGTTTGCAACCAGCCTGAGCAAAAGTGAGACCCCGTATCTACTAAAAACAGAAAGAAATTAATTGGCCAACTGAAAATATATAGAAAAATTAGTCAGGCATGGTGGTGCATGCCTGTAGTCCTAGCTACTCGGGAAGCTGAGGCAGAAGGATTGCTTTATTATCTATACTGAGTTTGAGGTTGCTGTGAGCTAGGCTGACACCACGGCACTCTAACCTGGGCAACAGAGTGAGACTCTGTCTTAAAAAAAAAAAAAAAAAAAAAGCTTATGGTGCAGACATTAGTAATTCAAAGAAGCAGGAATGTTGTCAAGCATTTCAAAAGCATTTAGCATAAGTAAAATAAAAAATAATTTACAAAATAAAATTTATATACTTTTCAAAAATGTCTTTTGCAAAAGGTGACATAGACTTCCTCTTCATGTGAGCCAACAGTATACATGCTTGCCACTTTTAAGAAGGTATTAGATAACTTCCCCCTGGATTATGAATCTAAAGGGCAAGGACAATCTTTTGAATATTGTCATAACTTTATGACAAAATAAAACAGGTCCTAGAACAAGTTGTTCCTGAATCTGGCATTCCTATTGCTTTACTGCCTTGCTTTTCAAATGAAACATTAATTTAACATGTAGATAAGAGCATCCTTATTCGTTAGTTAACTCACATGAAATTCAACAGAAATATCCTTATGTGATTAGATCTTTAAAAAGATAATACTCATACATATAAAACATGAATATTGCGTGCCTAATTCTGGTCCAGGAAGTCATAAAACACTGTGGTAAAAATCTGGTCTAAAAAGTAGCAGAGCTTTTAAGATACCTTGACTGTTTCCTAGCCTAGGCTTTAGGAGATTCCTGTCTTCTTGGAGGTATTAAGCCATTAAACTATGCTAGAGATGTCTAGTGTGGTGCCATATTAGTTTTGATCCCTATTTTCTTTGGATTTCTTAAGGTCATCTTGAACAATCTCCACAATGGAATGTGGAGTGACCTTCTCCACAATGGAATTTGTGAAATCAGCTGAGCTTCAGAAAAGCAGACTAACATTCCTGATAGTCAATCTTCATGGACACCAAAGTAACCCACCATTTCTGATTTGTTGGTTTACTAACTTGTATCACCTCATGGTTAGTCCAATCTCCTTCATTAGAAGGATGTGGCTACCAAAAAATAGCAAATGCAACCTTAGGCTACCTGAATCCTAGTGTGATATTCAGAACAAAAGAGGTTCTGGTCCTATTCTAAACTAATCAATCCATGCCTGCATTAACCAGAGGTGTGGGGACTAGGGAATTTATCATATGTGAAAATTAACCAGGAGAAAGGAAGACTTGGAGGGATATACTAAACTGAAGTTGAAAAGGTAACATACGTGATATGTCTTAGGCTTTCTCTGGTCTTCCAGGGGGAAAAGAACAGATTTTGCTTCAAATATAAGGGGGAAAAATAATAATTAGCACTGTCTTATAAAGGAATGGGTTATTTTATAAGCAATGGATGTCAAATTTCTTGGCATCTATGCAATTTATTTTAAAAATACCCTTTGTAGAGCCCAAATTTATAATCTGTAAATCTGTAATTTGTCATATTCTGTTCTTATCTCTAAACTGATTTAAAAATTCTTCCTTTTTAAGTGTGCCCTTATCTCACATTTGATTGTACAGATTGCTCACCTTATCAGTTGGTTTAATAAGATTCTTACAAAGATTTTGTTACCTTCAAACAGCATGCCTATAAACAGGGTATTATGGGTATAACAAGATTCCTACATTGCTCTTATTTAACTGTATAATGACCTAAATTTCTGTTTCTTTTTAAGATGGTCAGTACTATTCCGAAATTGCCATTTAAACTCTTGATGAAAGTAAAGTGTGCAATAAAATAAAGTCTGATAAAATACCACACTAATTTTTGTGTATGGTTTGAGAAAATGGCATTCTTTGGTGGGAAAGAGAAGTCAACATTTGCAAGGTGCTACTTGGGCTTTAGTGTCAAGCTCTATGCTTTTCAAAATTTAATATTAGTCTACACTTTTTGTAACTTTTTTTTTAAATTCTCACGAACATTTCTTGCTCACTTTACTCTTTATGTAATTCTAAGCATTCTCAACTAAGTTCCAGGGGGAATAAAGTTTCCCATTGAAGTCAGCTCAAATACACATTATCCAGTCTGGTTCTTGATCATTATTTCCACATCAGCACCTACTGAAGTACCTGTATTTCTGCCTGGCCTCTGGCTATATGATCAGTGCTGCTTTTTGCTGCAGCATCTTCTCATTAAGACATGACTGCACAATACCATCTTATAAACAGGAAGCCCTCTCTGCAGAAATGACAGTTGATTTTTAAATACCATAAAGAACCTGTGTTCCAGCCCCTTCTGCCAGGATGTGGCAAATGCTTCCTCTCCTTGTTTTCAATGATCTGATTCACCACCTACATTGGGTACAGGGTTTTGTGACACCACAGTGTTTCATCCTATGATCCCGCCTGTATTGAACCTCTTGTTCTTCACCCAGGAATGGCAGTAATATATTAAAAGGCCAAGCAAATCCTCTGCTTGCCCTCAGAGAGAAGTCTCTCTCAAATGCCATGCATGTCATAGAAAATTGTGATGAATCCTGTCCTCTGTTCATTTGTTCACTTTGGCCGACTTAAGGTTCTACTTTCCTTGACTGTAACTTCTGATAACTCCAGGTCAAAAAGTGAAAGTAAAGGAATGCAGTGATGTACAAGATACATACCAAGTACAGACACCTGCTGGGAAAAGCCAAAGGCTTTCTGTGTCCCCTGCCAAGCATTCACTTTCCCTGGGACACCTTCATAATGGATTTCCTCACTAAGCTCCCTTCCTCTCAGTAATCTAACACCACCTTCAGTGCTGTTCCAAGAACAAGTGGTTCACTTGCAGTTATGCCAGGGAACTCCCACAGGAGTCCCTTGGATAGTCATATTGGTCATCTTTACCTCTACAAAGGCATCGACAAGATAGCTCTGGTCTGAGGACCCCTCTATATTTATATTTAGGATGACCTTACATCCTGTTTTGACTGGTACAATCATAGTTGTTGCCTGTAATTAGTACCTCTTTTCTTTTGCAGTGTCTCAATTTGGAAAATAAAGTATGCAAATACCCTATTTATATCCTGTCTTATGTAGAACCTCTTCTTTACCTGTCAGTCAAAATGGACCTGTCCTAGGATGCCCCTAGACTGCTAGTCAGACACAAATAACTAACCAACCCCTAAAGCTATATCTTTAGTCCCACTACAAAGATAACTAATTGATCATTTTTCCTTCCTACCATCTAACTCATTTATTTAAATGTCATTTACTCTTTATCTCAGAACATCAAATGTGCATGAACTACATTTTCTAACCAAGGTACTTCTTGAACTGAACCCTGGTCAGTGTTTGCAGCTGTAGAATACAATGAGGTCTGTCTGGAAAGTATCCAGCCATGTAATGTAAAAAATTATGAAAATTATGGCTGGATACTTCCCAGACAGACCTCATATGTTGAGGAATTCTAAGCCACAAAGTGTAACAGACAGACTTTCTTGGGAAAGTTAAGACTTTCAAGTGATGTATCAGCGCTGGTACCCAGGGACAACCGTAAAGGCCTGCTACTGGTCTTAATACCATATTGGTAATTTCTCTCCCTACAACCCTTCACAAATCTACATGGTACCCTTCTCATCTTCTCATCATTATGACCATAATATTGGCCATGTACAGATACAGCTCCTAATGCTTTCAAATTCTACAGTGACTGACTTCATCAGACCCTCCTTCATCCTGCCAAATTCAAGTCCCAGTCATCATATTATAAAAGATACTTGGGAATATGTAGTTAATGTCATACCAGAGTCTCGGTTCCACTGGAAACAAATTCAGTGCTTAAGCAAATGGATTACAATCAGAAGACCAATGCTGACAGCCTGCCTCCTCATCTCTGCCTGTCATCTAGGGTCGTTGGCCATTGCCCTACAGTGAAGATACAGAGACCCATAATGCTGGGATTTCTACTGCCATCTGCTCCCTAGAAAATTCCTTAGTCCACTTGGAGGAGGTAGTATCACCTCCTCTCCAAAGGATCTGACTCCCTTTGAGAATTCCTAAAAAGACATTTGTCAGGAATCCTACATGGGATAAATTTCCCAAGCCTATGACTCTGGCCTACCTCCTGCTTCACCCATTATCTTTGCTTCCATACAACCAACTGGACCCATGTGCCACTTGAAGGCAAGTAGGGACTATGCCTTGTTTATCATTGATTCCCAATGTCTGTCACAGAATTGAGCAACTGGCATCAATTGGGCAATAAGCACGTATCTCCTGTTCCACAATATCTTTCTAACTTTCTCTTTTCACATACTCTCTTAAGACTTGGCCTGAGAAATGTGGACAAAATAGTGGAGGTCTGGATCAGACTAAGTAGTCTTGAAGATAATGGGGTGCTCAGGTTGGGTATGGTCCAGTTGCTAAAGAGTCTAAGTCAGGTGTGAGCTATGGTCTCTAATAGGGTAATAAATGAGGGGTCTTAAAGAGAAACAAGAAGCCAACCCAGCATACAGCTAGACAGAAATCTTTAGATATCAGAAGGGCCAAGCTGTTCAAATGCAGAGCTATTCAGGTGACCTAAGGCACAAGAATTGCTAACAGGCAAGTAAGCTTGGGGGCATGCCTTCCTGGGTGCACGCTTAAAGGACTCAGTATGCCTCTATCATCTCCAAGACAGAGAGTTACAGTTCCAAGAAGTACTTTATTTCTAGGTCTGAGAAGTGAGGAAAGGTAATGAAAGACAGCTGTGTCCTAATAAATTTTCTATTTTAAGACCCTGAATCTCAACAGTGCTTAATTTGATCAGTCTGACACAGGTTAGGAAGGAAATCAGAAAGCAAGTGCTGAGAGCTGTAATTTTTATCACTCTTGGCTGGGTCTATTACATTCATCCACTAGATTGTGACAGGTTTTAGGCAACAGAAGTAGATGGAAATCCAGTCTGGGGCTCAGAGTTCCACATCTCAAAGATAGTTCATGAATGCAGCAGGTGTCAAAGGACCCAACAGCAAGTGTAAGAGGTGATCTAAAAAGCAAACACAGTATAGCATCAGGGAATCTGGGCTGAAGAAATACTCATAAATCCAGCCTAACAATTGGCAGGCACTAAGAAAGTGTGTCAATAAAATAGCCTCTATCCATATGGGTGTGGAAATAGGACACCAGTTGGGAAGCAGGTATGGCCAAAATAGTATAGTATTCTATCAACTCTTTAGTTTACCAAGGACCTCAACAGCTTCAATGAAAAGAGCGGACTCAAATCTTATGATCAGGGAATCATATTATGAGAATGGGGGCATAAGATTAGAGCTAAGGCAACACTAGAGTATTTTGTGTACTCTTAAGGCAGTTTTGAAGTAAGGACAAACCCTAGAACCTGGCTCAAGGTTGTTCCCTAGGGAGAATATGGAAGCAGAAGATGAGAACTAGGTAGGGTACCATCTTAAATTAAATATTTAAAATAAACAGAAAATGATATAACAGGTCTTTTTTTTTAAGAAATAAAATGTTCCAAGTACACCCAATGCCCCATTCTCAGAATCCCTTTACCCTTCCTTTATGTAGGAAACCACCATCCTGATATTGATTCATATCATTACCATGAATGTTTTTATACTTTTACTTTATGTGTATGAATCCATAAACAAGATATACTGTTTCTTTAAAATTTTTACATAAATGGTATCATGTGGTATATATTTATGCAACCTGCTTATTTTTCCATTTAACATTGTTCTTGAGATTGTATTCATACTGATTGATGCATGTTAATTTAGTTCATTCAATTGTATTAATAAATGAGTTTGTTCATTCTACTAGTAAATGTCTCTATTTTTCATTAATACAATCTTACAATAAACATTCTTGTACATATCTCTTTGTGCTTGAGTGGGATTGTTAGGTCACAAACCAGATGTATCTTCAACTTATTAGGTATTACAAAATAGGTCTCCAAGTACTTGTACTGATTTAAACTCCCACCTGCAGTATGTACAAATTCCCATTTCTACTTATCCCTGCCAAAAACTACACAATTTTGTCAATCCAAGGGTGGCTAGGATGTCTGACAGATTCTGTCTGGGTTTCCTATCTGTCAATTCTGGGTTAGAGGATGTCTGGAGCCTCAGCCCACTGACTTCTTCAAGTGAGTGAATTTGTCCCTAGAACAATCTGAGACATCCTAGACTAGAACAGTGGAAGCAGGACAGAGCTAGCATTCAGGGATTCTGGGGGTGCTCAGGCTTGAGAGCAGGCCCCCCCAGACCACTAGATCCACCACTGCGCACTGATTCCATGTGCTAACCCCCACGGGACAGAAGGCTATGGAGACCGAGCCTGTTGGGGAAGTTCTCATACATCCCACAATGTTGAATATGTAGTCTCATTATTATCCTATACAAGCAGATGACCATCTTAAACCTATACATATGCCTGAAAAAAATAGAATAACATTTTTTTAAAAATCTTGTGGAATGCAGCTAAGGTAGTACTTAGAGGAAAATCAATAATTTTACATGATTTTATTATTACAGTAAATATATTAAACATTTAACCCAAAAAGTTAGAAAAATGAAACAGAACATATCCAAAGGAAGTAATAAAGCTGTGACCTGACAGTTTTACAGATAATTCTACCATACATTAAAAAGAGAGAATTCTATTCTTACACAAATTTTTCACAGATAAGAAAATAAGGAAATGCTCCCTCAACTCATGACCTACTGGAGCCTTGACTCCCAAACTAGACAAAGGCAGTGTAATGTCACTTATGAGCATAGAGGTAACAGTTTTAAACAAAACATTCCAAGTAAAATACTCTTTTCACCCATTCGAAAGATGTTTATTGAAGACT
Source organism: Lepilemur ruficaudatus (assembly GCA_963574885.1). Lineage (NCBI taxonomy): Eukaryota > Metazoa > Chordata > Mammalia > Primates > Lepilemuridae > Lepilemur > Lepilemur ruficaudatus. Next base: position 59,402 of record CAUYRT010013394.1, read on the forward strand.
AGCTAGGAGGCAAGCTTTGTGCAATATGATGGGGACAAGATGGATAATATATGCTCTCTGCTTTCAAGCAGATGCTAATTTAGTGGAAAGGTAACTATGTTAATTATGATGCAATATGGCTGGTGCGATGGCTCACACCTGTAATCCCAGCAGTTCGGGAGGCCGAGGCCAGGAGTTCCAGCCTAGGCAACATAGCCAGATGCTGTCTCTACAAATAATTATAATAATGGCCGGGCCTGGTGGCTCACGCCTATAATCTTAGCACTCTGGGAGGCCAAAGCGGGTGGATCGTTTGAGCTCAGGAGTTCGAGACCAGCCTGAGCAAGAGCGAGACCCTGTCTCTACTGAAAATAGAAAGAAATTAGCTGGACAACTAAAAACATATAGAAAAAATTAGCCGGGCATGGTGGTGCATGCCTGTAGTCCCAGCTGCTCGGGAGGCTGAGGCAGGAGGATCGCCTGAGCTCAGGAGTTTGAGGTTGCTGTGAGCTAGGTTGACACCACGGCACTCCAGCCTGGGCAACATAGTAAGATTCTGTCTCAAAATAAATAAGTAAATAAAATAAAAATAGCCAGGTGTAGTGGTGTTCTCCTGTAGTCTCAGCTACTCAGAAGGCTGCTCAGGCAGGAGGATCCCTTGAGCCCAGGAGTTAGAGGCTGCAGTGAGCTTTGATCACTTCACCACACTCCAGCCTGGGCAACAGTGAGACAGTCTCTTAAAAATATATAGAGAGAGAGAATTAAAGATGGCGGACGAGTAAAGCCGCCAGCCAGAGTGTCTCCGCAAAAAACACAAATTTTAGAAGAAAGCGGGAGAATTAAGCAAGCAGACAAGTATACATCAGACGAGGGTCAGAAGGAGGGATACCTGAGACCATGAGAGACTCCATGGGAGGAGGTTGCGGAGGAGAACTGGAAGGAGAAAGCCCACGAGAAGCTTGGAGACC